>JAOYMZ010068726.1:0-12377 GCA_025802335.1 Pinguicula primuliflora
TCGTTCCCTTCCAATCTGACGGGAGAAACGTCCGTCTGCGCAGTTGAAGAAGGAGTGGCCAAATCTTTATTAAAACGTGGTCGTTTTACCTTTTGACATAATTTTGTCAAAACAAATTATGTCACCGTAGCATTATTGTTTTCCATAACTCGTCATTAGATAAGGGATCATACTAAAATTGACTTGACATACAAAATTTGGGAAATTTTATTCGACAAAAGGAGAATTGGGTTTTAATTTAATCCTTTCAAGGCTTTTGAAGATTTGGGGTGATTATGCACGAATAGCTTATTTATTTAATATTAGATTGGCCCCCACAAATTTGGGCTGCTATAGAATTTTCGCTATAAATCAAATTCAAAATCCTTGGGAAGTAGATAACTCTGTCCATTTTAAAGTGTATGAACCACAAAAAAACTATTGGCTTCCAAAAAATATTTTGTCAGACAATTCATCCAAGGAAAGCCCAAATTGGTAAAGTTGATAAATCCATCATGTTTTTTTCTATCATTGATGACGTTTTTAGCAAACATGAAGTTGAATAATCCCGATCAAACATAACTCCCAAGACACTCATATGCTGACATGTCGGGATATTGACTTGCGATAGTTGTTGTGTTAGATTTCTATGTACTTTCGTTATCTTGCGATGAGACCGCAATAAATGAACCTTTCCCGGCGTTGTTAGAATATGAGTATGTACTTCTTCAAAATGTGAAATCACAAATTTTCCGATCAAACTATTAAAAATAACTACCAATCTTGCACTACACTCCTCTCTACTTGCCCCACGGCGTCGTAGAGCATTTTCAATATATTTAGTGGTACCTTGTTTGCTACAAACATACGATCTCCATGTTATAAATCCTCCATATATTCTTTTAGTACCTTTTATTTGTGTACTGAAACCCACCTCTCTAACATAATCATTATAGAACAAGCTCACAACATCGATATTGTCAAATTCTTGATTAATGAATGGTACAAGATTCACCCGAACTTGTAGAGTATAGCGTTATACCGAAGAAGAACTATTTGGATCCATTCTGCATAAAGATGATGCTGATGGAAAAAAAAATAGGAAAACAAAATTAATATGTTAACAACCTAAAATAGTCGTACTGTAAAACGTGACAAATGATAACTGATGGAAAACCAACTCTTTTTACAAAAAAAATACTGCAACAAACTAGTACATGCAATCACACAAAGAAATAAGCAGCCAAATCCATTAAGCGTCTTATTGAAGCAGTCAAATTTCATTGAAGCCAAACAGTGAAGCAGCCAAACAAATCAACATTGGAGAAATCACATTCTGGAAGCAGCGAAATTTCATTGAAGCCAAACAAATCAACATTGGAGCTTACAAATAATGCCACAAAAAGTTCAGTGAAAGAAAGAAGCTTACAAATCAACTGCAGTTTATCTGAAATAAAAATTTTGGGAGAAATCAGAAAGGTGCCCTAAACCTTCGCAGAGATGAAATGACGAGCCCACTATACCAAAGGATGATAATCTTAGAGACTCAACTCCAAGATATTCGAACAAGAGTGCAAAATTTCTGGCTCTCGACGTTGTGGATTTCTGGCTTCAGATATGACCTCCAAAATTTCTCCTCCAGACGTCGAAGAAGAGTGCAGTAGTGAAGTTTTGTAGGACTGTAAGAGTTAAGCGGGTCAAAACAAGTGCAAGATGGATAATTTCATCATCACGTGAGAGGCTTCTAATGAATGTGTGATGTGAGCTGTAGATGTAAAAACCGACGGCCAAGATCGGTTGTCCCTCAGATAAAAGGCTGTTGTGCAAATAACAGCTTTGCACAAGAAAATTTCTCAAAAGGGAGAACGCCAAACAGTAATGCCCATATCGATTATGAACAGTCATGACGGACGAGAAGCGTATATGCAAACTTTAAAACGCAGTCGGTATTGTCAACGAATGGAATGAATGTGAACAAAGAGAGGCCTAACATACTTTTTTTTCTAATATGGAAATCAAGGGAAAATCTGAACCCACTATTTTGATCAAATCCTGACTATGCCATCAGCTGAGATCACCTGTAATTGTCTGTATCTTCTGTACAAAATCGCATCTTCTGCTACGATTAGATCAACAAGCTTCAGTTTTCAACTCTATCTGGTAACTTCAAAAGAAATCATCTTATGTGCTCGCTTTGCCGGCTGCCGTGGTGAACCAAAAGAAGAAATCCCTTTAAGCATTTTCAGGACTTCAGATGTGTCATCGAGGTAGTATTTTGCCATGCTCGGTTTTTGACCAACAGTACATGGAAATACTGCAGTAGTATCCGGCAATGAACCATCAGCTGCTGAACTTGCAATGGCTTCAAACATTTCCTCGTCGGATCTGTCATCGCCTATGCACAAAACAAAGTCTGCTGACTTTCCTCCATTGCTCATGGTTTCCATTACATTCTTCACAACGGAACCTTTACTAACACCCTGCAAGATAATGAATACAGATACGTGTGTTGGTGGCCAGCAATATTCAAACGCAGATGTGAAATCCTGGGAAATTTACCTGTGGTTTCACCTCAACTATTTGCTGGCCATTCTTGACGACAACAGGTTCATTGGCGAGCACACTTTCCAAGTGATCAAGGAGTTCTTTTGCTTGCCAAGATCCGAAATCGGGATCGGCTTCCTGATGATGCCAAACAATAGCACTCTCCTTCTGCTCTATTGATGAGCCATCAGTGGCCTCTGTGTAATGATCCATTATGGGCAATACGATCTTCTTCCAGTCCATATCAAGCACGAAACCGCACTGTTCCCAATCACAACTTTTAGTCCACCTAGCAGCATATAAAAGAAGCAAAGTTAAGCAAACAACAGAGACAGACAAAAAAGTTCATGATCCATCATAACATGAAAGCTGTCCATTTACCGAGTGAAGTAGCCATGCTCTGCAGAGAGGCCAAGGTTTTCGCATTGTGAGAACCACTTGCTGAGAGGAGACTTTCCGCGACCACTAATGATGAACACGATATTCCTCGGATCATTACATAAGCTGTTCAGGACAGAAATAACTTCCGTACTCGGGGATTTGTCGACTCTATCCTGTGGCATCATTGTTCCATCATAGTCCAGAAGGATGAGCCTGCTATCTGTCCTGTTATAAGCGGAATGAATTTGCTCAACTGAAAGCTTCCTGAAATTCGGGTCCAATGCAACAACTCTGAAGTTCAGGCCAAACCCAATGCCCCAACACCTCTTGCTATAATGCTCTGAGCAAGCTCTCTCCAGATCCTGATCAAAACTCCTAGCCCAGTACGCCACATCATGAGATGCAACATATCTGTAATGCTTCTCGTGGCGCAGCTCTTTCTCCGAATCTTCCATCGTGATTCCCAGAATCATTGCTTCAGCCACGCTGTTTATGTTCCAAGGATTGACCCGTATTGCACCACTGAGTGATGGGGAACATCCGATGAACTCAGACACAATGATAACACTTTTTCTTGGGGTGGCCGGATTTTCAAGACCCCAAGCCTTGTCCAATCCTGCGCTCCCCTGGCGAGATACAGTGTACTTATAAGGCACCAAATTCATACCATCTCTAACACAATTCACTAGAACACATTCTGAAATAGCAAAATGAGCAACTTTATCCTGAAACGACACAGGACCATTAACACAAACAATTGGTTGATATCCGGGACTGCTGTACTTTCTATTAATCTCGTCAGCAGTTGTATGGATCTCATTCTGCACCTCCAGAATATCCTTGCCGCGACTCCTCGGCGGATTCATGATCTGAACAAGCACAACGTTACCCCTGTGGGTTGGATTTTCTTCCAAGAGCACCCCAAATGCCATAAACTTCAAACGGATGCCCTTAAACATATCCAGATCATCTACTCCTAACAACACAGTTTTCCCTTTGTAAGTGTTCTTCAATTCCTTGACCTTAAGGGCAGTATCTGGCGACGACATAACAGATTGAATTTGACCCATATGAATCCCAACAGGAAGAATTTTAATACTAACCGTTCTACCATAATAATCCAACCCGATATACCCCCTCTTGGATTTGTACTCCAATCCCAGCATCCGACTACAACATGACAAGAAGTGCCTAGCGTAATCAAAAGTATGGAATCCAATGAGATCACAATTCAAAAGAGCCCTCAAAATCTCTTCCTTAACCGGCAACGTACGATAGATTTCAGAAGAAGGAAAAACACTGTGGAGAAAGAAACCTAGCTTTAATCTGTGATGTCTCCTCCTCAAGAAAGTAGGCAGAATCATGAGGTGATAATCGTGAACCCAAACATAATCCTCATCCGGGTTGATCAACTCCGTGACTTTATCTGCGAAAACCTTGTTCGCACATACATAAGCCTGCCACATGTCCCTATCGAACCTGGCCCCATGATTGGGTGTCACAGGAAGCAAATAGTGAAACAATGGCCACAGATAGCCCTTGCAGAAGCCATGATAAAACCTGTTAACCAAATCCAAAGGCAAGAAAGTGGGCACACAATTGAACTTATCTAACAGAAATTGAGCCACTTCTTCTTGGTCCCCTGGATCTACTTCCACTCCCAGCGACCCCACGTAGAGGACATCCACATTTTGGGGGAACCCATCCTTCAATTGCAAAAACAGGGCATCTTTATCCCATTCAACGCACCATTTTCTTCCCCCTTCCGATGAATCTTTACAGAAACCCTTCAAGGGCAGCTGGTTGGACACGATTATCCTCCTCCCCGGACTGGGAGACGTAGCCCCATCAGATTGCGGGATCCCCACACTGTGCCCCTCGTCGAAATCAGATATGATCCCCGCCATGGAAATAACTCTCGGAATTCGCGTCCGATCAGATGTGTAGTCGTCGAGGTTCAATAGATTGAAACAAGATCTCGACAACATAACGAAAACCCAGCACGAAAGAAATGCTAAATCTGGGATTTACAAGAACAGAGAGTAGTCTTGAATAAGAAACCACTTGTGAAGAGGGGACTATAATTCTTGAGTTTCCCACTCGCACCACCACCAGCTTATATAAGGAAAACCCAGCAAGAAAAAACGGCAAAATTTGGATTTATAAGAACAGAGAACAGTCTAGAATAAGAAACCGCTTGTAAAGGGGACTATTAATTCTTGAGTTTCCCGCTCACACCACCACCGGCGTATGCTGAAAACGAAAAGAATGTTTCTGGAGAAGCTTATAAATAATGGGCAAGAACAGCAAATGTATTAAACATCCCGGCGGTTTCATCAGCTGCGGAGAAAAGAATACTAGAAAAGAAAAGAAAAGGGTTTTGAAATGCGGATAATATATAGCCTGTATCCAACCCATTCGTCCAAGAAAAGATGCCAGATTGTATTGTTGGAGGAGAGGATAAGAACAGAGGACCGACTATACTTATATTATATGGGACTGACTCTACATGCCGGGTTCGGTGTGGAATTTAAATGGCCAAAATTTGGCTGCGGCTACGCACAACCAACACCCCAATCTTCTTTTAGTGTGGATATAGGTATGTTCGACAAGGCGGTCTGCCAGGTCGTTTTGGCATTGGATATTGTTATCTTACTTGAATTCCACTGTTTATAAGTCTGCCTAAAAACTGAATGACCCCTAATTGTTTAGGATCCGCCTAGCGTTTTTTCAAACACCAACATACACACATCTAATCTTTTCTGTGTTTCATACTGTAACGTAATCCTCATTCCACAAATCCACACCCACAGCAATATCTCGTGGAAGCTCTCTTGTTTTTTGTTCTTGGCTTTTCTCTGTTCATTTTGCTTTTAGTATCAGATGATGATTTATGCTCTTCCTTTCTTATACGTAGTGCCCAGCTTCATACACAACAAAACTTGAAAAGTCAAACTGGATAATATAGCAATAAAAAGACAAAAGAAAGAAGAAAAAAGAAAGAAAAAAAAAGGTTCAAATACAAATACAAGAATTAAGATTTTTTATTAAATCATAGAAGTAATGTATCACTTACTTTAAACACTTTACTGCCAGAGCGGTAAAATAGCATTGTGTTGTGTGACATGTTAGTATTATTTTTAATACATATTAAGGCTCGGTAAAGTGCATGATTTGGAATGGTATGCTGTTGAAGTATGTAACTCATATTTATTATATACATCGACAATAAATAGGCAGGCTAAGAAGAATATAGCATAGGGTCTGGACTATGTTATTTAAATACTCTATTTTGTAACCCTATGTTGACAAGACAATGGATAATAAGAAAGTTGCGACTTTTAAGCTCATTTTTACGCAATGGTTCTTATGCTATTTTTTCTACTTGTTCTTATTTTTAGAATGTGTAGTGTTTTGTGCAAGTTCTTAAAAATATTTATTTAATTTTCAATTTTAATTATATATTATAAAACTAATAATATATTACCAAAATAACCTTCATTTAACTAATAAAGGATGATAATAAGGGTAATTTTGTCTTTTGTATAGTTTACGTGTTTGGTATAATTTCAAAATTGTAATTCTAATTTTTAGAAGGAAAAAAAGCATGTCATGATATGCTTATTTTTAAGAAGAGAGATGTTCTAAAAATTAGAACAAGTAGTAGTACTTTTACTGCGCAAAACACCCATTTTTTTAAAAAAGATTCTTATAATCTAATTATAATTTTTAAAAGCGTGCGCAAAACAGAGCTTTACTCCCGTGGACGTAGACACATTATTGAACCACATAAATCTTGTATTCTTTTTTCATTTTGTTTTCATATTCAATTAATCATCGTAATTGTTGCACTCCTGCACAATATAGAGGACTGACCTGTAGGCAGTACTGCCATAGGCAGTACTGCCATAGGCAGTAATTAATTCCTATAGGCAGTAATGCCCATAGCCACACGATATTGAATCCGACGATAGACAAATAACCACTCTTCAACATCAGATTTCTTCTCTCAACGTGCATCAGATGTGTAGTTTGGGAAGGTAAACATGGCACAACTTAGTTCATTCTTCTCAAACTCTCAACAAGAAATCGATTTCATCCTTCAACGCCATGACAAGACACGCCTACTACGGCAAGACGAATTCTTTTCGTCAGATCCACACTGATTTTCACTTCCTTTTCGACGGAATCACGACGCAGGAGGATGGGGTTTCCCGGAATCACGATGCAGGAGGGTGGGTTTGCCGGAATCGCGATGCAGGAGGATGAGTTTTGCCGGAATCGATGCAGGAGGATGGGTTTGCCGGAATCGCGATGCAGAAGGATGGGCTTGCCGGAATCGCGATGTAGGAGGATGGGGATTCCGGCAGAGCTTCGTGATTCTGACAGATTCCGACAAAGCTTCGCGACTCCCGCAATTCCGGCAGAGCTTAACAATTTCGATAGATCTTCGAGGTTGAGCTTGGCGATTATGGCCATTTACGCACCGGAGGGGATGGGATCGAGAGTTCGCCATCTAGTTTTGACCGTCGGAAGTGGAGGAAGAAATTTGGGAGGTAGAAGTTCGCCATCCAGTTTTGACCTTTGATTTTGGCTTAGATTGAAATCTAAAGATCCTAATAGAAGCTACCTACAGGATGGAAAAGCTGCTTACAGGATGGCTGACCACTAGATCTATGGTGTATATATATATATACATTTTCCCACATCAACCCATTTTATGTAATTAATACAACTAAAAATGATAACCATCCCACAATGAACAATACGAATTTTTCAGATTGTTTTTTGTTGGTGTATTTTCCTATATTTTTACTGCATTTTTGTTTTCTTTTGTTTTTGTAATTTTTATGTGAGTAGAAATAAATGATGTAGTTTCCAATGAGAAAATTACAAAATTTTAAAATTCAATCACAAAAATATATAAAGTGTTGGTCTCATTGAAGTTCATAAACCTTCAAAACGATGTAGTTTCGAATGAGAAATTATAAAATTTGTAAAATTCAATCACATAAGCATATAAATGGTCGGTTTTCCATTTTATATTACATGTATTGATTTTGTTTATTATATTATTACTATCGATGTTTTTTAGTCTCTTGTCTTTTATTATATAATATAGATTAGATAGATGCAAATTTTGTCATTCGTATATATTTAATAGATTGTGATTATTTTGTAGGTGTGGTTGATCTCTTTATCATTAAGGTCACCCATCATTCTAACACATTTAACCTAAGATCGTTTTTTCAAAAAATAATAATAATTCAGGCGGATGGACGCCGTCGAGGCGACCAAGGCACTGGGTGGCCCCCGGCCGCCCCGTCTTCGCCTGGTACCTTCTCGTACACTGGTAATCCACAAGGCGGCCTCAACGGCATCGTTCAGCTACCCCAATGCCCAGGAAAGGACATATGTCTCTAGGAACCTAAGCTCACAGATTCCTTCACAAATCACTTAGCCTGGAACATTATCCGGAATAGGCATGAAACATCTTTTCTTTCATATGGCACTCAATCATACCAGGCAAAATCAGCATCCATATGTAGGGAATTTTCCGTAACTCCTTAGCTGTAGATGCAAGAATCAAAACTTTAAGGTATTTCCCTTGTCTCAAAATGCTCTTGCTGCCTCTCTTCCTCACATACAGAAACCATAGATCATCTATTTTCACTCAGCGAAATGGAAACTAATCTATGGTCCCACTTTGAACTCAAATGTAAAATAATAAATGCACAACCTAATCAGCTAATTCCTCAAAGACTAGATTCATGGAAGTCTGCCAGCTCATGCAAAGTCTTAAAGGTGCTGCATCTTGTCATTTTCACCTCCGTCTGCTGGTTCATTTGGAAAACTAGATGCTCAAGCAGGAATGGAGAACTAAACCCTCCCCTCTTCTATCTCAAATAATAGATTGATGAACACATCAGACCAACTCTATATAACCACAAATTCAGCATTCCAACAGGGGCGAGATGAACAAATCCTAACCCAATGGAATGTCACCATCTCACCAACACAGATTCTAATCCCACTGCATTGGCAACCTCCCTCCCACTTCTCTACTTTCAACATTAAAGCTGTAGCAGATTCAGAGACAGGTACAAAACGCGGGAGGAGGTATCATCCGTGCAAGTAATGGGGCTCCAATTTTTGCATTAGTCAGAACCAACTACATATTCCCATTGGAAGCAGCGGCCAAGCTCTTCTTAGCCTCTTATATTTCTACAGAGATAGAGAGTACTAGGACATAGAGATTGAAACGGTGGATGCCCTGCTTACTGTAGTGACGAGAGACCTAGGTAAGGGGCCATGGCAATTATACAATACTTTCAAGCTAACTCAGTCCCTCATTTTGCATGTTCCAAGGTGCACTATATGATCATGCTCAAAGGATGAAAACGTTGTAGCTGCCTCGCTGGCCCGATGGGGCAACACGAATGGAGAAGGTGATTTCCACTCGCTACAACAACTCCTAGAATTGACTCATCGACTACTCATCCAAGAAAATAAGCACATCAGATGAAGAACATGTTGTGGAAGTCAAGCACGTGCAGCAAAAAGCCATAAAACAAGGGAGTAGTTGGAGCAGTTCATCCACGGGAGAAAGTAGAGCATGCGTAGCAATTATGAGACGTCTATTATTCCCTCACAAAACTTGTATATATATAACGACTGTAACATGGAGAAAGAATAATTCTCCCGTGGACGTAGGCAATTGTCGAACCACGTAAATCAACGTGTTCTTCTTTCATTCTTAACATGGTATCGAAACCTGATTTCCGCACCTGACTCGTCCTAATTACAATCCTCCCCAATTTGGATTCTCCGGAGAGTGCTTTCTTGAACTTCAGCTTCAACTTTCTTCAACATCTGAAGGCTCACATCAGCTTGCGAGTTGTTATACGGCACCACACATCCTGCTGAGCTCCATTCCCACCTTTAGATCTTTGAGCTCTCTTTCAAAATCGGTGGCTTCCTGGAGAGCAAGCCCTGCTTCGATAAGATCCTTCACTCTCAGTTGGGTTATGCTCAGTAAGATTCACTTCCTTTTCAACTTCCGCCATGGATGACCGAGTTGCAGCTGCTACAGGAGAAAAAGATCTCTTCTTTTGACAGAACAACTACAAATATTGATAAGAAAACAAAAGGGAAACAAAGAGAAAGTATGGAGTTTTGATATGGTTGGCGACAGCCATAAAAGGGCCCAATGATTGAATCTAAAAAGCAGAGTCCATCTCTCTTTTTTCCTCTGGAGAAATTGAGAAATTGAGTCCTCTGGAGAACAGTGTGGAGAAATTGAGTTCCACCTGAGATCCAGAATAGGTGTATTGTTGTCATATAACTCTGCCTCATAAATATTCTTGTCTGCAGGCCATCTTATCATCACTGACCAACTAGCGGGTCTCTAAAGCTTCCAGAAAGTTATTCATTGGGCCCTGAGAAATATGATGAGTTCTCCAAAATTACCAAAATATCCTTCTTATAGGTATTTTAGTCCTTTGGCATGTGAAAATGATGTGGCTAATGGAAAGAAAAATTTTGACTTGAAATTTGGGCCAAAATTTGGATCTAATTCCGTTCATAATTCTTATATGAATATTGCTGAAAATGGTGTAGGAAAAAATAATTATTGGATATTTGATTGTGGTGCGACTGACACTATCACATATGATCCTTCTGATTTTATTGCAGTACAGAGGTCCAAGAAGAAAGTAGTTCAGACAGCAAATAGCACATTTGCCCCTGTTAAGGGCTCCGGGAGTATTGAAATTTCTTCCAGTATTCGACTCTCAAATTGTTTATATGTTACTTCATTATCATATAAACTTTTATCAATTAGCCATGTTACCAAGGAACTAAACTGTGTTGTGCTCATATATCGTACATTTTTGTCTCTTACAGGATATCTGTTCGAAGAAAATAATTGGGTGTGGCACTGAACGGAATGGTCTGTACTATGTTGACGAAGTAGCTTCAGAGGGGAGGACACTCCTGACTCGTGAGACACCTGATTCCCAAAGTTGGTTGTGGCATCGTCGTTTGGGTCACCCTTCACAGTCATATCTCCGTCGGTTATTTCCTAAACTTTCAAATATTTCTTTTAATTGTGAGACATGCATTTTAACGAAAAGTCATAAACAACATTTTGTGTCAAAACATGTTCGTGTCCAAAAAATATTTTCCTTAATACATTCTGATGTTTGGGGACCAACACCTATTATCGGGGGTCAGGGTTTATGCTATTTTGTGTTATTTATTGACGATTGTACGCGCATGACATGGGTGTATTTGCTGAAAAATAAATCTGAGGTTTTCGATAAATTTTCTCAATTTTATCGCATGATTTCTACCCAGTTTAATACCAAAATTCAAGTGCTTCGTTCTGACAATGGGGTGAATTTGTCAATCACCAGATGAAAAATTTTTGTTCTGAAAATGGGTTATTACACCAAACCTCATGTCCTTATTCTCCTCAACAAAATGGTGTTGCTGAAAGGAAAAATCGTTTTCTTCTTGAGATCACACGTTCTTTAATGATTGAATCTCATGTTCCTTCTAATTTTTGGCCAGAAGCTGTAACTACATCTGTTTATTTGGCTAATAGACTGCCCACATAGATTTTAAACTTTCGAACTCCCATTCAAACTTTGGCTGATTTTACTCAAATTCCACTTTCCCTATCATTAATTCCTAGAGTCTTTGGATGTTCTGTGTATGTACATATTCCTCAAATCAATCGTTCTAAATTTGATGCATGTGCTGAAAAATGTGTCTTTTTGGGATATGGGGGTGCTCAGAAAGGTTACAGTTGTTATAATCCCCTTACTCGTAGTGTTATCGCTACTATGGATTGTAACTTTATTGAAACTGAATACTATTACTCATCACCGACCCTATCAAGTGGTCAGGGGGAGGATTTAGGATGTGACACACTTGATTAGTTGAACTTCTTGCGTCTAGTGCCACAGCCAACTCATACGCCTTACGCGTCTAACCCAGATTTGTATCAGCCTCACACGTCTAACCCAGATTTGTGTCACACTACTCCGATGGTTGCATCTCATGTGCCTCATGCACCTGCTATATCATTTCCTACATCAATTCATGTGCCTCATGCATGAGAACCATCCCATAAGACAGGTAGACCATCCTTTGGTGCAAACGACGTCGACATAGTACATCTAGATTGGGAAGAACCACCTCAGTTGGATTCTTCTATGGATGTCCAGTTAAGTGCTATTCCTTCTGAGGCTCCTATTACTGTGGATTCTATGACTGACTGCGATGCAGGGAGTCCTGTGATACCGAGATACACTCTACCACCTCGGTCCACTAGGGGTGTCAAACCAAAGAAGTATACACCTGATCACGATTCTCGAACTCAGAGGTATCCTTGTTAGTTTTGTGTTCTAAAAGTGATCTTTTGTTGATTACTTTTATGTTATGTTTATGAATTGAATGTATATATT
>JAOYMZ010068737.1:0-12377 GCA_025802335.1 Pinguicula primuliflora
AATGGAAAGTACCTGGCAATTTGATGGCCTGCTGGAAGTGACTGGTAAATGGGAAGAATATGTGGAGAAAATCAGATTCCTAAATGTATACTCACCAGCCACTTTGGAAGGCAAGAGGCAATTGTGGTCTCGGATATTAAGCTGAATGGAAGCTGGCTAGGAAGATTCTTGGTGTATTTGTGACGACTTTAATGTAGTAAGAAGCAGAAATGAAAAAGAAGGTCAACTATACCGGCAAGAGAAGTAAGAGAGTTCAATGAATTTATTAATGAGTCTGGCCTCATACAAATTCATAAATTCACGTGGTATCATCAGTGTGGAACTAGTTCTAGCCGGATGGACAGATTCTTGATATCAGAAACACTGCTGCAGCAATGGCCAGATCTTACTCAAACACTTCTGGATCAAGTAAAATCCGACCATTGTCCACTTGTTATTTTGAATGATAGTAAAGACGGGGGGCCGAAGCCTATGAAAGTATTGGATGTCTGGTTCCAACACAAAGATTTTGAAAAGTTTGTAAGAGAAGCACGGCTGAAAACTGAAGCAAATGGAACTTCAGGCTATGTATTGTTTCAAATAATGAAACAACTCAAAGAGGCTCTAAGTGTCTGGAACAAACAAGTCTTTGGAGAAATCAACATCAAAATCCAGGAAGCTGAGTAAAAGTTGTAAGTAATGGACTTAAAAATTAAAACAGATGACCTCAGAGTACAAGAATGAGAGATAAGGAAAGCACCACGAGGAGAAATTTTGAAGCTAAACAAAATGAATGCTAGCATCATATTTCAAAAATCCAGGCAAAAATGGTTCTGGGAAGGGGATGCAAACACAAGCTTTTCCATGCATCCCTCAAACAGTCACGTGCAAGAAATAATATCAAAGGTATGCTGATTGAAGGGGAATGTAGGTTGAAGTTACAGTGGTAAAAAACTCTGTACATGAATGTTATAAGCAGCAATATGCAGGAGAACAATCACCGAAACGAAAAATCATTTGGCCACAAAACAACAAAGTAACAACAGAAGGGAACGAGATGACAACACCTTTCACAATCGAAGAAGTATGGGAGACAGTAAAATCTTGAGGAAGTACAAAGAGTCCTCGACCCAACAGTTTCAATTTCCATTTCATAAATCATTTTTGGAATATATTTTGGGATCATATCATGGCTTTTCTTGTAGATTTTTTGGAAGCTGGAAAACTAGTGAAAGGTTTGAACTCCACCTTCATTGCATTAGTTCCTAAAACATAGGAGATTTCTGACCTATTTCCATGATGGGATCAGTATACAAGATACTATGTAAGGTGCTGTCGAGAAGTCTAAACAGGATCCTACCATATTTGATATCTCAACATCAAACTAGTTTTGTCCCAAACATGAACATCATGGATAGTATCATGCTGACAAATGAGATCATACATGAGGCAGGAGCTTGAAAAAAGAAATGTTCACTGCTCAAAGTGGATTTCAGGAAGGCTTTTGATAGTATATATTGGGATTACCTATGAGAATTAACGTCATCTATGAACTTCCATAGCAATGAGCTATGTTGGATGAAAGCATGTGTTGAAATAGTAAGGGTATTAATGATGGTAAATAGAAGTGCATGCGGTGAATTTAAAATGAAATGAGGGCTAAGACAGGGGAACTCACTATCACCCCTGCTCGTTGCCATTCCTATAGAATGATTGAATATCCTTACAGAAAGAGTAGTACAAGCGGGAATACTGGAAGGATACAAGGCTAGAGATGAACAAATCAGAGTTACCCACCAACTCTTTGCCGATGATACAATAATGTTTGGGAATGGGAAGAGGGATGAGATAATCACAATGAAGAAAGTTTAGCAAATTTTTGAGATAACCTCTGGCTTAAGGGTGAACTAGACATAGAGCAAGTTGTACTTTATAAATATTCCGCAATTTGAGGCACAAAGACAAGCAAGTATATTATGTTGCAGTCTAGGAACATACCCTGCAAATATCTGGGGGTATACATAAGTCCAAATCCAAGAGCTATGAGTACCTGGCAACCAATCCTGGATGTGATCAAGCAAAGGCTAGGAGGTTGGGAAAGAAAATACCTATCACTTGGAGGGTGAATATTGTTGCTTAAATCCTTGCGCAAGAGTTTTTTTTTGATAAATCAATTACATTAACCTCAAAAGTATGTACAAGAATACAATGTATGGCCTCCGCTTCTCTCACAATGTAGATACCATTACTAAGTTACTAACTTCTCAATACATAGATGATTGTCCGTAGCATCAGTCCTTTTGCATTGCTATGCTGCTGGCCAACTCTCGGTTAGATCACTGTCAGTCTGTAGTGAATATTGTCTCCGGATGTGTTCTCCATTCTTCCTGCGTTCGGTCCCTTGTGATATATTTACTTGCCTGGGTCCAGTGCCAAGTTGATAGGCGGACTAAGCGGACACAATTCCTCTCCTTCCATAGGAACCATAATACAGCACTCCAGACTGCCAGACCATTGTTCCTCCATCTGCTACCTTGTTTTCCCTGCATAAAATGACCAAGATGAGTGTATATATCAATACCTGCAGGTTGTTGGATGTTCAGCCATTCTACTACTTTTTCCCAGATTTCTGCTGCGTGCTCACAGGTTAGCAAAAGATGAGCTGTTGTTTCCTTTTCTTTAGCGCACCATATGCATCTCTTGATGGCTTCATCACAGACTACACCTCTTGTTTCCAAGTTATCCATAGTAGGATTTCTGTTTTGTAGCAGTCTCCATATGAAGAATTGCAATCTTTTCGGGGCAATGTTTTTCCATGCCTTCAGAAGTCCTTTTCTGTCTTAAGCTGGAGGGGATTTCAATGCTTGAATGCTTTTGTAGGCGGAACTACAAGAGTATTTTCCATTTACTTTCATCTTCCAACTCCAAGAGTCTGCCTCTTCTCCAGTTAAAGACAGGTTCCTGGTAGTGTTTAGCAGCAGTAGCTTATCCTTTTCCCAACTCCTTAATGATCTTCTAAAAACTTGCATGTCTTCTCTCATCTGATCAGCATCTCTAGCATTACTTATTAATCACGTAGTGAGTGGGAATACCTGAGGCCATTTTTGCTGCTTGCTTACCATAGTCACTGGCGATCTTGCAAGAGTTACATATAGTTGCGATGCGCCAATTAGGAGACCATTTGTCATCTGGATTACGCCATTTATGTTTGTACTCTTCGCAAAATTGATAAATGCAAAATGTTTACCTTTATACTCCATATGTGGTCGAGCATGAACATCAGATACTTTACCATATTGGCCGAATAGTGTTCTCATTTCAGGAATTGTCCATTCAGGGGGAAATTCGTCACATAGGCAGAGATTGAGTTGGCTCGCAGCTTTTCTATATAAAGGGGGAGTTTTTGTGTGGGTTTTGGGTCATCCCTAGCTTGTTTCTTGGGAGATTTTGAGCGCCCTGTGACTAGGGTCCACTCATCGTCTTGTTGAGGTTGACTTGGTTCTCCAGATTCATTCTGCGGTGTTGGTCTGATTTCACCTTGAGATGGGCGTTTCAGGTAGGTTGCAAGGTGGAGAGGTATGACATTCAATATAGAGCTAAACATGAGGTCTCATAGAGTCCATATTTGGGAGCCTTCTGTCCGGAGGGAAAAATTTCTCTAACGATAGGTTAACCATAATTGTTTTGTCAGAAATAACCTACAAAAAGTTGTCATTTTAGGTAGCCCAAAAAATGTGGGATTGAGAATTATTGTATAGCCACTGAATTTGATTTCAATAATTGAAAATGACCAAAAGTATTTTGACCAAGTATTTTGAACTTTAAATCAACATTTTGAGAATTTTAATTTCGATAGTGAAATCGCCGTAATAGAAGTTCATGTCCAGTTTCAAAATGGTTTCACAACAAGAATATTCCAAACAAGAAAACAGAGAAATTGTATACGACAAGACATAATGGTGCAAGAACACTATACCACAAGACAGTGCAAGAACACCACTACGTCTCCACTGGGAAATTCTACACTGAGAATTTCTCTAAGAACACTCCCTAATCAGTCAAATTAGAAAAAAATATGGTGACCGTTGAAAAGTTGTCAATTTCCCAATGCCGTTTTATTGGAAAAAGTAATATGCCACCTACTAATCGTACCCACTTCCATCAATTTGGTTCGAATACACAACATTTAAGAGTCCTGACAATGATTTTTTTTTTTTTTTACAATGGGTTGTTGAAAACTTCCAATTGCCCGAAATTGAAATTTCCACCCCCTAAACCCTATTTCCGTTATAACGGCATTAAATTTAGTTGACTGAAAATTTTGCTCCTATGAGATCCTCCAATAAAGCATATCTCTAATCAATTATCCA
This sequence comes from Pinguicula primuliflora, assembly GCA_025802335.1. Lineage (NCBI taxonomy): Eukaryota > Viridiplantae > Streptophyta > Magnoliopsida > Lamiales > Lentibulariaceae > Pinguicula > Pinguicula primuliflora. Next base: position 4,350 of record JAOYMZ010068737.1, read on the forward strand.
CTTGACCAGAATCCTGGGTGTGGCCTACACTCAACAATGGAGGAATAAGGAGATTTCGATAGAAGAAGAAGAGAAGGGAAGGAACAAATCACTCAAGAGGAAAGCAATAATCAGGATCTTGGACTCGGACAGGAGGGAGACCATTTTGAGGGGGCAGAAGAGGACTACGAAGGAGATGTTGAATATCAACATCAGCCCATCTTCAAGTCCATATAAAAGCCCAGCAAATGAGCCCCATGATAAAACAGGAAGAAATTTCTAGAAGTAGAAATATATAGAAAATGGATAAATTTTTTGTTAAATCGATTTTAGTTACTAACTAAATAATGAATAGGTCATTAGAATTAGTAATGATAAGGGGAATAAAAATATGGGAATGAAGTGTTTTCCATAAAAATTTAAATTTTTGTTACAAACCAAATTCGAACCCAACTATACAGCACTCCCCATTTCCCTCTCGCACCATCCCTAAGCACTACCATCTCATCTACATAACATTCTTGTAGTTATTGTACACAAATAATATATAACTCATATAAAACCCTAAAATATAAATATAAAACATATTTATTAATCCTAAACTCTAAACTTAATATCCTATAAACCCTAAGGGCTAAATATTATCAATTCTAAAAAACCAAAAACTCTATACTTAATATTACGGCGGCCTCGCCGCTGTAAAAATCTAAAACCCTATTTAAATGTTATAAACCCAAGGGCTAAATATAAACTCAAAGGCTAAATGCTATAAAGCCAAAGCCTACATGCTATTTTTCAAAATTAATTGCCGCAATAAAAATCTATCTTATTTTATAAACCCTAAGTGCTAAATTTTATAAACCCTAAACCATATATTTCAATTCTATAAATGGTATAAACTAAATTAAAATATATTACATTTATTTTATACTTATTATTAATTATTTGCAACAAATAATCATTTAAAAAAATTATAAAATGTCCAAAACACCCCGCCACATCAGCGGGGTATGATGGAGGTGTCCAAAATGAGGTGATGTATAGCATTTTTCCATGTAATTGATGTAAGAGAGCGCAAAATAAACAAAAGAGAAGAGTTGTAAAAAAAGGAGAGAAATAAATGAAAAGAAAAGAGTCACAGGCAAAAAAGAAAGAAAAATGTAAACAACCTAATCGGATTGGTGCCTGAGTTGTGTAATATGCAATTACACAATAGATAATAAGAAGATAATGTTATTCTTATTGTGTATTCTTCTTCATATTGTGTTCCAATAAAACGAGTTGTTATACTCATCAATTGGTATAAGAACTCCCTCTCAAAGAAGTATTATCAAATTCAATAGAATTTGGAGATGAGGTGGAGCAGATGGGGGAGCATATTGTCCAATTCCATCCATACTCAAATGGTTCAGAAAATTCAAATGGTGATGATAATTTAGAATGAAGAGTGATTCAAAGTCTTTGGTAATCTGCCGTGCATCAACAACAAAGTGAAGAAAGGTGGTCTGGTGAGATAGAAGTGTCAACTCAACCTCAACTTCGAATGTCAATAAGAGAACGAAGGCCAAATCCAAAATACGCCAAGACAGCCATAGTTGAAGAGTCGACTATTACGGAGCCTGAGACGTTTGACGAAGCATCGCAGAACTCTTGTAACAACCATGAATGAAGAGATTGATGCACTTGAACAAAATCAAACTTTAGATATGGTGCCAAAGCCAAGAGATATAAAATCCATATCTTGTAAATGGGTTTACAAATTAAAGGGATGTCCAGATGGGACAATCGAGAGGTACAAAGAATGACTGATAGTTTGTGGTTTCTCTCAGTAATATAGACTGGACTATGATGAAACATTTAGTCCAGTGGCAAAGCGTACGACCGTACGAGTGTTACATGCACTTGCTGCCAACAAAGACTGGAATTTGTGGCAGATGGATGTGAAAAATGCATTTCTTCACGAAGAGTTGGATCAGGAGATCTACATGGTCCAAACAATGGATTTTCAGAGCCAAGATCATCCTGAATATGTGTGTAAGTTACAAAATGCACTCTATGGACTGAAATAAGCACCAAGAACGTGGTATGGTAAGATTGCTGAATTTCTAACTAAAAGTGATTATTCGGTAACATTTGCAATAGCTTGTTTGTCAAGGCCAATGCTGGAGGTAAGCTAACTATTGTGCTAGTATACGTGAATGATCTGATCTTAACAGGTGATGATTAGGCAAAGATTCTGCAGACAAAGAAGAATTTATCAGTCCGATTTCAAATGAAAGAAGTTGGGTAACTCAAACATTTTCTTGGTCTAGAGATTGACCGCTTACAAGATGTGATATTTTTGTGTCAACAGAAGTATGCTAAAGACTTAATGAAGAAGATTGGGATACTTGAGTGCAAGCCAATTTTGACACTGATGGAACCGAATACCAAACTATGTGCTCATGAAGGAAAAGATTTGGAAGATGCAATGATGTATCGACGGTTGGTAGGGAGTTTGATCTACTTAACCTTGACGCACCTTGATATCTCTTATGCAGTTGGAGTGATGAGCTGAAGCATGGAAAATCCAATGAAGCGTCACTTGGAAGCAGTTTGACAAATATTGAGATATGTGAAGAGTACAATAGACTATGGTCTTTTGTACAAGAAAAGTGGAGACTGCAAATTAGTTGGGTACTGTGACGCTGACTATGCAAGAGATCAACAATCGGGTATATGTTTAAAGTTGGTTCTGGAACAATTTCTTGGTGTAGAAAGAGACAACCAACGGTATCATTATCCACTACTGAAGCCGAGTATCGGGCAACAGCAATTGGCAGCTCAAGAAAGTACATGGCTGATGCAGCTGATGCATGATCCACATCAACCAGTTGATTATGCAGTTCAATTATATTGTGACAGTAAAATCAACAATTTAGTTGGCGGAAAATCCAGTATTTCACGCAAGAAGTAAGCATATTGAGGTTCATTATCATTTCCTTAGAGAAAAAGTTCTTCAAGAAGATGTCGAGATGAGGCAAATCAAGACAGATGATCAAGTTGTTGATTTGTTCACAAAGAGCTTGAGCATGGGCAAGTTTGAAATGTTTTGCCGTCAGCTTGGCACAGTGAGAGCTGAAGTTGAGGGGGAGTGTTAAATTAACAGCCCAACCCAAAAATAAACAAAGCCCAAAATAAAGCCGACTTGAAGAAGATTCTAGAAGACACTAGAAGTCTCTCTACTCTTGCTTATGTCATCTAGGCAATATTATTTTATTAGAAAAAGTAAGCCTATTAGTGTTTATTTAATATTAGGTTATGTCGGTTATTGAACTATAAATATGAGTGGTGAGTTTCATGAAATGTAAGAAAGAAAAAAAGAAAGGTATACATGTATACAATACAAGTGAAATAAAAAAATAAGGGAAGAATCTCTCCCTTAAAATTGTGTTGTCGTGTTCGTGCTTGAACAAGTCTTATACTCAACAGGATATTGGATAATTGTAACCAGTAAACGATACACCAGCGACTTGGCTCGTCAGAAACAAACCGTTGGCGACGACACATGGGATCAAGAATCACATTGCAAAATTGAGGTCAGCCTATACCACCCTGTACTCCACCAATTTCCCGCCAGCCTGGGGCTCAGATAGTATGGGGAGGTACTTCAGCAAATACAATCTGGTCAAGGACGTATTCATCGTAGGAAAACTTGGGAGACACTGAAGAAGATTCGACTTCGTGCGATTTGGAGTGGTGATAAAGCAAACAACACTCGCAGACAAAATAAATGCGAAGAACCTGACAGGGTTCTCACTGCAGGTGAATGTGGCAAAGTACAATCAATACCAGAAGGGCCAACAAGTATTGAACACATCGAGAACGATAAGCTATGAAGCAAAACAAAAAGATGGAGTGACATATGCCCAAGTGGCGACCGACTGAAAGCAGGAGATAAGAGGAAAAACTGAAAAATAGATGCAATTGTTGAAAACTATGTTACATCCTCGTAAAAAAAGCAATGGCTCATGAATGCACTTGTAGTAACACTGAAGGAGAAAGGAGAGTATGCAATTGAAGAATAAAAGAAGAAGATAATTGCAGCAGGATGCAAGGAGCTTACCCTAATGAAACTACCAAATCAGAAGGTTCTTATCACTGGTTTGAATACTGAACAGTGTAAAAACCTATATGATTTCGGAAAATAGCAACATAAGTTAGTATTCCAGGACATCCACAAATGGGAAGCAGGTGCAGAATTAGAAACAAGAAAAGTCTGGACGAGATTAATGGGAATTTCACTTCATAGATGGACAGATCAATGCCTCCGATGGATAGGAGGAAGGCTGGGTAGAGTATTGAAAATAGACAAGGTAACATTGAAACAACAAAATCTTATGTACTGCAGGATGTTGATTGAAACAGTCGGTCGAAAAGCGATGAATGGCATCCACAGAGTTAAGATTGATGGCAAGTTGTATGATGTTCTTGTCGAAGAGGAGAATCAAGAGTTACAACCTGCAATTCCTGATATAAACATGAATCACCTTGCAACAAACTTGGATGATGCCAATTCCCCAGTATAGCCGAAAAAAATCTCAGCCCATGAAAAAATCCCTGTCACCGAGAAAATCACCGATGTGAGTAAAGAGGTTTAAATAGGAATGCGAGTTAAAATCAAATTATCTTAGGCTTTGGGTTTTTATAAGGATGACCCACATTCCTATCAAATTAATCCATGCATGCGCACTCACACATACGAGACCCGCATTCTGTGGGCTCAATTTATTCAAAGCTCGTTGACTCACGAGATGTGACTCGGGTGACCCGTTGACCCTCGAGATGTGGGCCGAGCGAGCTCGAGACCCGATTAATGGGTTGGGCTTGATTTCTTTATGGTATCGGAGTAGGTTCTGCTATGTTTATACGGTGTGATGTTCAAGTCCGATGAAACTTGCCTAGTCGGACTTGAGGGGGAATGTTAAAGACTCCCACACCGAAATGAGAAGGTGGGGAAGAATAGTATAAACAGGAATGTGGGTTAGAATCTAATACCTTGGGCTCAGGACTTTTATGAGGATGACATAAATTCCTACCAAATTTACATCGCATGTGCACCCACACACAAGTGATCCACATTATGTGGACTCGATTTATTCAAAGCTCGTTGACCCGTGAAATGTGAGTCGAGCGACCTGTTTCCCCTCGAGATGTGGGTCGGGCGGGTCCGAGACCCGATTAATAGGTTGAGCCAGATTTCTTTAATCGATGGAACGACGAAACGACATGCATAGGGAACTGGGGAATTTTGATTTGAACGAAAACTCGCCGTTACAAGACCAAAGTCAGAACAACTCTCGGGAACCTACGCACTTCCTTTCGAGGATAGAAGTCATTAATGTGGAGATTGATGGAATTGATGCTATGGAAACGGGAAATTTTGCCTCAGCGAATGAAAAAAGAGCGAGAGAATTAAACTCGGAGGAGAATGAGCTAATTCCTAAAACCGACCCGATTACAAACGAGCCCAATTGGAACAGACGGAACATTTGTGAGGAACTCCAGCAAATCCGAGCAAGCATATATTCACTATGAGAGAAAATATTGGACTTGACTTTTTGGCCCAGAAAGGAAGAACGGTGCACATGGGTTTGCACGGCCTGCTTGCATGATCAGTGATTCGATTGGGAGCAAGAGAAAATCGTGGCATGAGAATGCTAAAGATGAGAAAAAAGAAGATGCACCAACCAATCAACTTGAACAAGTGCCATAAACCCAACCAATGATTGAAGTAAATGAAAATGTTGTAAAGAGGGAAGAAGCAAAAAAGATAGTAGAAGTAGGACATGCTCTTGGAGTTATATTTGATGAAAGCCATGTTGAGCAACTAATCCAAATGGAGAAACGAGACATCAACAACACAGAATAAAAGATAGTGTGCGGAATAGGAGAAACCTCACCAGTTTTAATGAGGATTATTAGTTTTAATGCTCGAGGAGTGGGAGGTGGCCCAAAAAAGAAAGAAATTCAAGATGCTATAACAAGGTATGAATTACAATTCCTATGTATTCAAGAAACAAAAGCAAAAATAATAGAAAGAAAGGCTCTGTGAAAACTTGTGGGGAGCTACAGAGATAGATTATATGTGGAGGCCCTCTATTGGTGTATCAGGAGGTCTACTATGTACTTCGAGGACTGAGGCATTCAAAATGGAAAGTACCTGGCAATTTGATGGCCTGCTGGAAGTGACTGGTAAATGGGAAGAATATGTGGAGAAAATCAGATGCCTAAATGTGTACTCGCCAGGCACTTTGGAAGGCAAGAGGCAATTGTGGTCTCAGATATTAAGCTGAATGGAAGCTGGCCAGGATGATTCTTGGTATAACTGTGGCGACTTTAATATGGTAAGAAGTAGAAATGAAAAGAAAGGAAGGTCAACTGTACCAGCCAAAGAAGTAAGAGAGTTCAATGAATTCATTAATGAGATTGGCCTCATAAAATTACCTCTGCAAATTCGTAAATTCACGTGGTATCATCCGAGTAGAACTAGTTCTAGCCGGTTGGATAGATTCTTGATATCAAAAACACTGCTGCAGCAATGGCCAGATTTTAGTCAAACACCTCTCAATCGAGTAAACTCCGATAATTGTCCACTTGTTCTTTTGAATGATACTAAAGACTGGGGCCGAAACCTATGAAAGTATTGGATGCCTTGTTCCAACACAAAGATTTTGAAAAATTTGTAAGAGAAGCATGGCTGAAAACTGAAGCTGATGGTGTCGGCAAGAAGAAACCCCATGTGACATTTATTGCAACATGTTGAAAAGAGGAAAAGATTGGACAAAGAGGAAAAAAAGGTGGACGAATTTTAAATAGTAGTTCACACTACTATTCTCATGCATTTTCTTCCCTATAAAAGGATATCCTCATTCATTTGTTACATCATCCCAAAATCTCTGAGTCTCATTACAGAGAGAAATACTAGAAAGAAAAATAGAGAGCTTGAGTTTTTATCCTTTATTCTCTAGAGAGATTACAAGTCGTATCTCCTAGTGGTCTAAAGAGATTGTAACTCTCATATTTTTTCATAGTGGAATTCTTCTATCCCTGCCCGTGGTTTTTCCCCTGATTTGTTTAGGGGGTTTCCACGTAAATCTTCGTGTCCTATTTATCTTCAGTATTATTTCCTACAAATTATTAGTTGTGGTTTGGCTCTATTTGTCCTATTTTCACAATAATTGATATCGGAGCTGCATTCGTGATAGAAGCTATGGCAGAAAAGTTTGAGATGGAAAAATTCAACAGGATTAATTTTTCGCTGTGAAAATTGAAGATAAAGGTTATCCTGCAAAAGGATAATTGTCTGGCGGCTATTGGTGACCGATCGACGGATGTCAAAGATGACAAATGGACTGAGATGGATGGAAATGCTATGGCTAATATACATCTGGCTTTAACATATGGTGTATTATCTAGCATCGAAGAGAAGAAGACAGCGAAGGAGATTTGGGATCATCTCAACAAATTGTACGGGGCCAAATCTCTTCACAATAGGATTTTCCTAAAAAGGAAGTTATACACTCTTCGTATGACTGAATCTTCTTCCGTGACGGAATACGTGAATATTTTAAATACTCTATTCTCACAACTCACATCGTTGGGTTATAAGATTGAGTGGCAAGAACGTGCTGAAATCTTACTATAGAGTGTACCTGACTCGTATGATCAACTTATCATCAACCTGACCAACAACATCCTCACGGATCATCGAGTTTTCGACGATATTACTGCCGCTGCTCTTGAAAAAAAAATCGGTGCAAAACTAGGAACGACGGGCAAGCAACTTTACAGCAAGCGGAGGCCTTGGCGGTGATAAGAGACAGATCAATGGAGCGTGGCTCAAGTGGTAGCCAGAACCAGGGTAGAGGCAAATCTAAAAGTAAGAAGGGTTTTAAGTGCTACGGCTGTGGCAAAATTGGCCAGTTAAAGGAAGATTGCTGGAATTCAAAGAATTCCACTCCTCAAGGAAATGTTGCAGATAGTTCGGGTGAAGGAATGGCTCTATGT
>JAOYMZ010068748.1:0-44101 GCA_025802335.1 Pinguicula primuliflora
TAAGCCATAATTCAAAAGCAGAGGAGAGACTGCTTCTGCTGTGGAAAAGCACTTTTTTAAAAAAGTACTTTAGAAAAATGTTTTGCCACAGCAAAAACATTTGTAAACACACCTCACAATGCCCATCCATAACCAAACTTCACCGTGCATTTCCCCTTGGCTTACACAGGATCTTGCAATTGCTCTGATTTTCTCCGACGTCCGTGCAATGGGATACCGGCCTCAATTGAAGCAAAATCAGAAACCAGGGCAAAGCGAAAAACTAGCACAATAGAAGCAAAATCGATGTTTGGATACTGTTCAAGTTTTCACAGAATATTTGAGAACAGATTTTACTTCGGTTATTTTGTTTCTGAAGATTTTGGTTAATAGAACGTGGGTCGATTTCAGCCGGGTTAACCCGCACGTTATTGTGTTTAATGAATAATTTAATGCTGACCGTCCAAATCTAAGCTGACGGGCAGAATTAGATTTCGGCATAGAAGGAAATCTGTTCTGTATAAAAGGCTCGGCACTAGAAAATTCCTGCCTTTTCATTGGGGCTGCAGGGAATCCAAACCCGGACGTATCTGCAGAAAAGTAACCGTTTTCTATAAACCCACGACAAGTCCGTCGACGGGGCTTTGGAGTCGAACTCCGTTGCTGTTGATTTATTTCCGTAATTCGATTTGGTTTCTGGATTGTGTTGGTCCGTTCCTGTTTTACTGTTTCCTGAGCCTCAATTCACTGGTTTAACGCATCAATTTGTGCTGTATGTGGTTTAGAATATCTGCACTTGAATTATTACGCAGCGTTTTTTGTTATTATGATTGAGCTATTATATGTTGATTGATGAAAGGATGTTTGATGTGTGATTGTGTTTGTTTGATGGATCAGAACTGGCAGTGGTTAGAGGTCTCTCAAGGTTCAATTGATCACATGCTGATCCTGCTTTGCGTGCAGGCTGACTCTTAATTAGGTTAGATATACTTTAGTTTTTTCATAGTAAATTGGATTTTGGATTGAAATACCCTTTCTCTATATTGATCGATTATTTTGTGTAATGGTGCCCGTTTTTGCTCTTGCTACTTCAGAATTAGTGTCACTGTTTTTTCTAATGTTGTTTCACAGTTTACTTTCAATATAGCGAATTTATGTGGTCAAAACAATCTGAAAGGATTTGGCTGGCTGTTACTGAATAATATCATGAGGTCTGTACTCAGATTGGGCAAGAATTGAATAAATACTGGAGGTAAAAGTTTTGAAAAATCTTCTACATCTATTTTCCTATTAAGAACTCTTGCAGCTATCCATGTCCCTGTGATTGTTCTGAGTCTGACTGTTAACAAATCTTTTTTCCTTTTCCTCCTTATTGAATTACTTATTTGAACTCCCTTTCTGCACTATAAGAGGAACTTCTGGTACTTGTTATGCAATCCAACCGCAAATATTCCATTATCTTGATGGGTTGGAGTGGTGATCATTAAAAAATTATATGAACGTCCGCCATAATTTTCATACATTGTCTCTGTCTGGTATATAGTTCAAGAAGTTGATTTATGTACCTTTACTCATGCCTGGCCTTTTCGGTTAGATAATATTATTGGTCAAGTCATACTCGACTTGTCATGCTCAATTAGTAAGACCTTGCTCCTGTCCTGCATATATGCCCTTTCCCCCCTCTAAGACCAGTGTTTTCAATATTGTAGGTGATGGAGATATCTTTGCTAAAATCACTTTTAAACAGCATCGCCTGTCTCTTCAAATTATCATCTTGTGAAAACATAAGATGTGAACCAGTTCAGAAGTATCATCATGATGTTGAAGAGATACTTAAGTTGTTGAAACCGATTTTTGAGGTCATTGTTGATACAGAGATTGCGTCAGATGACTTGCTTCAAAAAGAGTTTGCTGGACTTCGTCAGTCTGTCAATGACTTGATAGAGATATTTAAAAACTGGGAGCCACTAATGAGCAAAGTTTACTTTGTAAGGAATATGGTTACTTCTTTTCATTTGCGGATAGCTACATTTTATATGCAACAGAGGGGGATAGTGAAACAATATCCAGTAATCAGAATAAAAAAAGAAGAGAAGGAACAAGAATGATCAATGTTTATTTGAGAAATTTCAACTTTTATGCCTTATATATCATGCTTTAATCCTTGTAATATGTATTGTTATTTCTTCATGTAAGTAAATGTCGTGTTTAGGCTAATTTTGAGTTGTATCTTTTTTGTTTTGAAAGAATTTTGTGTTGTATCTAGGTTATGCAAGTTGAAGCATTTACGGTGAAAATTCAAAATCATGCTCTTCAAAGCCTTGAACTACTGAAATCTTACGATCAATCACTGCCTGCCGAACTCAATGCTGTATCTCTTCAGGTAATTGGCTGTGATTACTTTCCGCACTTGGTTTCTTCAGGTCTGAATTTTATTATTCTGCAATTGGATTAAAAGTTTTTAATCAATACCATTTCTACTTTTGTATGTTTTCCTGTTATATGCAGTACTGTGTACAGAAAATGAAGCGTCCTGGATCTCAAATATCATCGATTATCATGGAAGCAATTAGGAATCATGTGCAGGGATCTGGAGCTAGCACTGAGGACTTAGCCAAGATTGCTGATAGGTTGATCTTGAAATCAAACCAGGAACTTCTAGTTGAAGCCGTGGCTCTTGAGAAACTTAAGGAAAATGCTGAACAAGCAGAAGACAATGGTGAAGTGGAGTATATAGATCAAATGATCATCCTTGTTACACATATGCACGACCTCCTTGTCATGATGAAACAGTCTGAATTCTGTAACCCTGTTTCGATTCCAGCTGATTTTTGTTGCCCTCTCTCACTTGAACTCATGACTGATCCTGTCATTGTTGCATCTGGGCAAACATATGAACGAGCCTTTATCCGGAGTTGGATTGATCTCGGGCTTACCGTTTGTCCAAAGACACGACAACCCCTAGCACATACTAATCTTATTCCCAATTACACTGTGAAGGCACTCATTGCAAATTGGTGCGAGTTGAACAATGTGAAGCTTCCTGATCCCACAAGGTCCTACAATTTGAACCAGCCAACTTCTCTGCTTGCAAATGCTGGATCTGTAGGAGTTAGGAAGCTCAGTTACCCTGACACGACTGAGCAATCTTTAGGCTCAACCCAAAGACATTCAACATCTCCATCACATCCTAGTTCTTTTCCCGAAGTTTCCTCTACAGGAGCTGCTGTAAATGGAGTTATCTTGGACATGGAAAGCGTGTCCCAGAGAAGGGCTGATGAAAAATCAAACCGCTCGGTAGAGGGATATAATTCTAGTGGCGTGCTTTATATGTCCCCATCCAGAATCGGCACTACCCGTGATGATGAACAGATGTCTGACGGTCACAACCGAAGCAATTCAGCTTCCAGCACTAATTCAAATCTGTCGCAGGGGACAGCACTAGATGCCAGTGAAGGGACCGCCCATGCTGATGCTTATATTAGTGATGCTTCAGGGGAGCTTGCACAAGAGCCACAATCTCCTGCTAATCCAAGTGCTCCACTAAGAGAGTCTAACTTTCCATCCAGGTTGGATTCTAGACGTGGCCAAACATTGTGGCGCCGGCCATCTGATAGATTTATCCGAGTAGTTTCTTCTCCTACCATTGAAATGAGGCCTGAACTACTAGTTGTCGAAACACAAGTAAAAAGGCTGGTTGAGGACCTTAAGACGGGTTCTCTTGATGCTCAGAGAAGTGCCACAGGTGAACTGAGATTATTGGCTAAGCATACCATGGAAAATCGTATAGTAATTGCGAATTGTGGAGCTATCAGCTTGTTGGTCGATCTGCTTCGTTCATCAGATTCAACAATACAGGAAAATGCTATAGCAACAATATCCATTAACGATATCAACAAGTCTACTATAGCAAATGCTGGGGCAATTGAACCGTTAATTTATGTACTCGAAACTGGCAGTCCCGAGGCCAAGGAGAACTCTGCTGCCACTTTGTTCAGCCTCTCTGTGATCAAAGAAATCAAGATACAGATAGGAAGGTCTGGGGCAATTAAACCCTTGGTCGACTTACTAGGAAACGGAACTCCTAGGGGAAAGAAAGATGCAGCTACTGCTTTATTCAACTTGTCAATTGAACATGAGAACAAGGCTCGTATTGTGCAGGCTGGTGCAGTGAAGTATCTGGTAGAGTTGATGGATCCTGCATTTGGAATGGTTGATAAGTCAGTGGCCGTTTTATCGAATCTCGCCACCATTCAAGACGGAAGGCTAGTGATTGGTCAGGAAGGAGGAATCCCTATCCTTGTTGAAGTTGTCGAACTGGGTTCAGAAAGAGGTAAGGAGGATGCAGCAGCAGCTCTCCTGCAGTTGTGCAATACCAGCAGTAGATTTTGCAATATGGTTCTCCGAGAAGGTGTGATTCCCCCACTGGTAGCGCTTTCTCAGTCCGGGACGCCGAGAGGCAGAGAAAAGGTCAAGTTCATGATGCATTCATTGCCCTTTGCTCATTCGTTTGCTCCCTTATAACTTTATGTATTGATGATATATTTTTTTTTTCTGTTCTTTCAGTCTCAGCAACTTCTTAACTACTTCAGAAGCCAACGCCAGGGCAATACTGGCAGGGGCTGATTTTGCTGTCACACTTTCTTTTTGGAGGACTTTGGCTTGTATTGAGGTTCAAATTGTATCATGTGTAAATCCTGCTGTGCAAATAATGAATTAGATGTCTCTTTTATTATATTATGTTGAAGAAACAGAATGAAAGGAGAGTCTCATCATGAGGTGTGCAGAGAAAGCCTGATAGGGCACCTGCAAGTGATTCGGCCTAGAGAGGCGGGTCTATTTACTAATATGACATCAGAGCGGGTGGTCAAGGTTCGAGATTGTTCCCGGTAGAAGTTCAGAGTAAAATTGGCCTCATGGTGGGCCCATGTGGGAGGTTGGCCCAAACCGGGCATTGTTTCATGAGTCTTGATGATTGTTTTCGAGATTTACATAATTAGTTACTAAAAAGTCCTGAGTATTGGACCCATATTGGAGATCTAATTGGGCATTATACGTGTGATAGTCCAAGTCTCAATAGGGGTATACCTAGTTGGACTTGAGGGATAATATTGAAATATTGTCCACATGGATTTCATAAAGAGTTACTATTCAACTTATAAGAAAATATGGTGCTACAATCCATCACCTTAGGCTCAACGTTCTAATAAGACTATGTCACATCTTCTTTTAAGTTAATCCACACAGGCGCACCCGTACACATGCAATCCAAGCTCAGAGAGACGAGTATATTTTCTAACAGCCCGAACGATCACATTATTAACATAAACAAAAAGTCATACGAAACTCTACCCGATTAACTAGAACTGCTATTCATTCCATAAATTGACATATTAACATAAACATGAAATGAGCCATAAACATAAACAAACCCTTAATTGCAATCCAATTTGGTCGCATTTTTTTGGTAAGTCCAATTTGGTTGGTCGCATAAACATTAACATCAATATGCGAGTTAAAGTCTATTTATCTCCTTATACTATACATATTGATTAATTTGCACCCCTGTATTTTTAAAAGAGCCAATTTACCTCCTTATACTTTTATAGAAAGACCCTCCGCAAAACGTAAACATTTGATTATGAATTTTGAAAACCTTTCTCTCGCGATGGCGAGTTAGGCGCCTCGTCCGTATCATCCATCGTCCTGCTCATCGGGCAAGACCCAACCTTTTCCACACCTCAACACAGCCGACCTGCTCCTAAACCCTCTATAGTACAGAGCCCGGTCGAAAACCCGGTCGGAAATCCAGAGAAGTTGGAAAAGTCCCTCACGGACCAACTATCTGATCTACCAGTCGTAATAGATGCTCGAGAGGTCAATAACCCATATGAGAAGCCTACCCATGAAGAAGGTGAGTGGAATCTGGTCAGAGCTCGCCGAACAGAAAGTAATGGAGATAAACCGACTAGTACAGGAAACTCTAAAGGCCAGATGAGGCTGCCGGCTTTTATCCAAAAAATTCGCACAAATTCGGTATCCCTGTATGTTGCAAACATACCTAAGGCTTGGAATGACCCGGATTTATGGAAATTCTTCAACTCATATGCCCAGGTATGCGATGTCTATGCCCCTCAAGAATTTGAAGCTAAAGGTAACCGATATGGTTTCATTCGGTTTGTTAGAAGTACCAATTTGGATGACATTATTCGGAGGGTGAATGGAATTCATGTGGAATCACACAGGTTGTTTGTTAGTAGAGCAAGGAGTCAATCTGAGGCACAAAAAGAGATGAAATCAGTTCTAAGCCAGACACTGAGTAGCACATTGCATACCACATCTACCACCACTGAAAATCCGGTGCCTGATAAGATTATGAAGTTTAATCCTACTATGGAAGAGTCTATATGGTTAGATAGTTGCTTAGTGGGTTTTCCGTCGCCTATAATTGATCTTGGAACCATGGGGAAAATTCTTGAGAAAGCAGATTATAAGAATAGCTCAGTGGTGCGTTTGGAAGGGGGGGGGAGGTAATCATACGATTATCTTCAAGCACTGATCAAGAGAAGCTGCTAAATGACTTTGACACTGCAGAACTTTTATGTGTACATAACCTGCGCCAATGGAAATTCTTGGAGGGCAAACTCATGAGACCAGCCTGGATAAGAATAAGAAGAGCACCATTGCATTGTTGGAATGTCCGATTCTTCACTGAAATCTGTGCTAACCTAGGATCAGTGATAAAAGTTGATGACAAAACCTCAAACAAGATGGAAATGAGGTTTGGCAGGGTATTGATCATGACAGCATCTAAACTTCTGGTGAATAGCATGATCAAGGTAGAAACTGACAGCTGCTCCTTTCAGGTAAGAATTGATGAGGAGCAGAACTCATGCAAAGGAGTTTGGGCCAATGCAAAACAGACCGAAGGACAAACTAATGCTCAACTGAAAACAAGAGAATGGCATAGAAACGATTCCTGTGATGAAGGAACATGCTCAACAAAAATAGCTAGGAAGGAAAAGTTGGGCCGATTAAGTGGATGAAGAAGAAGCAAAAACGGATCTATCAAAAGAGGTACAGAAATCAGGAGACAGTAAACGTCCTCCAGCGAAAGTGGAAACATCAGCAACGTCTCCTACACAACCTCCCAGTCCACGGAAGCAAGGACAGGCTCTCAAACAACAACCTACAGCCACATCAGCTAAAATCGCACATCAGCCTGCACTCATACCAGATAAAGTTGCACAGAAACCAGCACTCACACCAGGTAAAGGGGCACATTAGCAAGAATAGGCCTCAAAGCAGGAGTCCACAGTCATACCAAACAGAAATGGTTAAAAAATGGCAGAGAACGGATCAAGAATGGCAACCTCAAGTAATGTGATACCAAGCAAAACAGGGGAAGAAGAGGCAACTGGAACACAAGACGAGGAAGAAACAGATAGCGAAGATGAGGAAGATTCAGAAACAGAGAGTGATGAAGATGAAGACAGTGAAGAAGATGAAGAAGAAGAAAACGTCCCATAGGAAAAAAACAGATGTTCGGACTAGGCTAAACCGAATGTGGTTGTACAGTCCAGATCAACGGGAGATAAAAGTTCACAACAGATGAAGGGTTAGCAAAGAATGGAAGAAATGGAAAGACCCTGATCGACCCTATTAGCCGGGGATTCAATCGCTCAGCTCCGACGCAGCCAGCGACATCAATGAGAATAATCACAACTACATAGTGTTATTCCCTGATAGTAATGGTACATTTTGGCTCTCCGGGGCTAGCTTGTATAACTACTATTCTGATAAATATATATATATAAAACGTTGTTTACCAAAAAAAAGACCCTCCACCCCATAAATATTTTTTATCTTAATATTTTTTTACAAATGACCAAATTGCCCTTTATTTGTTTTAATGATCTTCGACGTAAACCTGGGATAAAAAATAATTGAACCTACTTTCTCTCTGTTAATGATCTTTTACGTAAACCTGCGATAAAAAATAATCTTCGCTGTTAATTTGATGAGCCCGTGTGGATTGGTCATTAGTAAAAAATAATAAGATAAAAAATATTTATGAGGTGAAGATTCTTTTTATGAAAGTACAAGGGGGTAAATTGATTCTTTTGAAAGTACAGGAGTGTAAGTTGACCAATAAGCATAGTACAAGGAGCTAAATTGCCTTTCACTCTCAATATGCATTAAATTAGCATTAGGATTAAAAAAAATTGATAACGTAGAAAACCCTACCGAGTTAGGTAAATTCAATGCCCTACCGCAATAGCCTGCAAACCACGGTGTAGTAAGCCACACTTGACAAGACATACGTGACAGACTCATGTCGCTGAGGGGATTTGAACTCATGACCTTTGAGCGCAATTGTCACTCTCAGAACTATTAGGTCAACCCCTCCTTAACAGCATTAGGATAAAATGCTTACAAGAAGGAAAGCCATCTAAGTAAATGCAGACGATGGAACTTATTTATCGAAAATGCTTCATATCCAGCAGATTTTGACCAGCAATCGGTGGACATGAAACGCCGACATCATTTGGCATATTTGTTATGATTATTTGACTTTTTTTAATATACGGTTTTATAAAAAATAAAAACAATAATATTTTACATTTCGGGTTTATATATTTTACAATTACATAGTTTTGGGTTTATAACATTTTAGCTTTTTGGGGTTTATAGAATAGAGTTTTAGATTTTTCGGTGGTGAAGTTGTCGTAATATTAATTAAAAATAAATTTAGTAAAATTTTTAGGCTTTAGTGTTTGTAAAGTTTAAAATTTATAACATTTAGTTTTTTGAGTTAATAGAATAGAATTTTTGTTTTTCGGCGGCGAAACTACAGTAATATTAATTTTATTATAATTATTTTAGGATTTAAGATTTGAGTATATTAAACTTTGATACCTAGAATAACAAAAGATGCGCAACGGTTGAGTTGGTAGGACATGTAGTGGTGCAGCACCCGCTCTTTTTTATTCGGTGGTAGTTCTGAGAGAGAAGGGCCTGGATTAGACAATTGGATGTAATTTAAACAAATATGAAGAGTGGTTATGAGTTATTGTCTTGACATTGTGTGACTTGAAATGAATGTAGCCTTTTATTTGACATTCTTTTGGATCGCGCTGCTAAGAAAATTAAAAATTTCGTGGTCATGGAATACAATATTGTGTTAAAGAGAGATTAACTTAGTGGTCTAAGAGTCACAATTGAATTCAAAATTGATGAGTTCAAACCCCCTTAGCAACATGAGTCGGTCACATATGGCTTGTCAAGTGCGGCTTACCTCCCTACCGTGGTTTGCAGGCTATTATGTCAGGACGTTAGGTTTACGTACTTCAGTAGGGTTTCCTACGTTATCCAAAAAAATGAAATATAATATTGTGACCCGACATAATCGCCTTTGTGGTAGAAAACATAGAATTGTGCTTTAATAATAAATTTATGCCGCTTAATAATGTGTAATCCGATTTAGTAAACGAACCTTTAATGTATTATTTCAAATTCATAATTCCATGAGAGGAATTATTTCTACATTATAAGAGTAGTAAATAAGCCTTGTCAGTTCGATTCGAAGGTCGATGAGGGGTTGGCCTATTGGTTCTTAGAGTGACAATTGCACTCAAAAGTCATGAGTTCAAATCTCCTCAACGACATAAGTCTGTCACATATAACTTGTCAAGTGTGACTCTATCTCGGTAGGATTCCTTACGTTATTAAAAAAAAAGTTCGATTTGAAGTTACCAAAATTTTGAGCACATTTGCATAATGGGTTAAGAGTCAGAGACATGGGCTCATGAAACTTATTCGGCTAGATCTGGTCCATAAAAATGATTTTCGTGCAAAGATGGCCCGGACCGGCCCATTCTTAATTTCTTCTGCAAAAAGAAAGGTCAAATAAAACGAACAAGCACTTTCAAAACACAAATCCAGTTTTCGCATACTGTCTCTTTGGTACTTCTTGCTGCCTAGCACGGCGTTATCTGTTGATTGAACGATTGAAGGGAATTGATGGCGGCGCTGCAGTATCTGGATAACCTTCGAAACACTTATCCGGAGCTATCAGACTGGTGGAACACGTTGTTAGATCTATACCAAAGGAAGCTGTGGCACCAGCTCACACTCAAGCTCGAGGAATTCTTCACTCTTCCCGCGGTTCAGGTTCTAAAACCTCACGCGCATGTGAATTGAAATTTTCTTTGCATTTTTACTTGCGGGGTTTCAGGTTTGCATTTTTGATTAGCTCTTGACCTTTTTGGATGGCATTGGCATTTCCACATTTTCATTGTACTTTTAGCCTTTAAGGCTATGCTATCTTTGGATTGTATGGGGAAATAGCTGAGATGCCTTTTGGTGGGGTTTTTTATCTTCTTCTTGTTAACAATAGCAGCAATACTCTCAGTATATGTACTTGAAACGCAGTGTCATGCTTGCAAGAAAAAAAAAGTATCTGATCTTTTAGCGGAAGTCAGGACATATTATCTTATTGCTTGAGACTTATCTGGTACTGATGCTTGTTACGCGTATCTGTCTATAGTCTTGACATGTAGTTGTGGGCGATTTTATTGTGATATCTTTTTTTTAGCAAAGCATGTTATTAGGGATATCTGACATTCGTAATGTTATTAGGGATCTCATATCATTTCGTGTCTCCAT
The DNA here is from genome assembly GCA_025802335.1 of Pinguicula primuliflora. Lineage (NCBI taxonomy): Eukaryota > Viridiplantae > Streptophyta > Magnoliopsida > Lamiales > Lentibulariaceae > Pinguicula > Pinguicula primuliflora. The sequence continues at coordinate 10,648 of JAOYMZ010068748.1, forward strand.
TCCTTGGTCGTGATAACTTTTGAGTTGATTGCTTGCAATGCTTTGGTGCTCGATTGCGAATATTTAGATACAGATTTGCATTATCCATTTTTTTACATTTACTTTCTTGCTTTATCAAAGAAAAAAAAACGGCCTCTATGTTTTGACAACTTGATCTATTCCTTACTCTGCTGTTGCTCTTTACTCAGGCTAGGGATGCCTTAATCCAGTTCTATGACAATTTCATCTCTGATTTTGAGACGAAGATCAATCTTCTCAAGCTTGCCCATTTTGCAGTCACAGTATCTCGGTGCTATTCTAAAAAAGATGCTGCTATAAACCATCTAGAAGGAGTGATTGCAAAGCTGTGCAACACCAAAGGAACGCGTATTGAGGAGCCTATACTTTATTTGAAAATGCAAATTAGTATGTTCAAGCTCGATCAAGGAGATAAAAAAGAATGCAAGAAGCTTTTAGATGAAGGGAAGAGTACACTTGACAGCATGACGGACATTGATCCATCAGTATATGCTAGGTACTATTGGGCTTCATCTCAATATCACAAATCTGGGTCAGAGTTTGCAGAGTTCTTCAAGAGTGCTCTGCTTTTCCTAGCTTACACTTCGGTGGATTCTCTCTCCGAATCATTTAAGCTGGTATGTTGTTTTTATTCTGCTTTATGTTATTATAGAATATGGCATGGCAAGTTATGTTTCTTTATATTTGGATATGGAAATGACATTTCCAGAAAACCTTAAAACCTGTAATTAAAAAAGTTCTGTCGTAGGCCAAGCCCTTCCTCCGGGAAAGAAGGGGTGGCGTGGTATTCCCTGGGAGAGGTTAATTGGTGCGATAAGCGCACATTAATCCATATCGTCTGGGTTTTCCATGATCACTTTACTTCTTATCGATTGCAGTCTAAACCGGGATTGCTCTACATTTTGTAAAACAAAAACTTTATTTATGAGCCAAAAATATTTTTCATCATCATGCAACAAGTTAATGATATGTAATAATTTGTATGTAGTTATGGTTGAGTATTTCCACCACTAGTTTGTATCATGCCCCTTATAGTGTAGATGCATCATACATTGTAACATATCTGCTCCTTGAATGTCTTAGGCGATGCTTCCTTTCTATGTTTAACTAACTGTCTTCTGTTTCCAATTAGGATTTTGCATTTGATTTGTCACTCTCTGCCTTGTTGGGAGAGAACATCTACAACTTTGGCGAACTTCTTGCTCATCCAATTGTAAGTAATTTGGTTTAGTTGAATCTCTCAACTAAATTTCCTTGACTAATGATTGATGATAATTATTTTCTTAATAATTAAGAAAATAATTGGCTTGTTATGTTCTATAGATAATAATGCAAAACTCTATTTGTGATTTAGAGGATACTATGTGATGTATTAAACCTGTGCAACTCTACCTGTTTGAAGTGTCTGTAACTCACTATAGGCCTTGGTAACAGGGTGAAGAAAATGATATGCCTTACGACAAGTAGAACGAAAAACATTGAATGGAGGAACTCCCGAGCATTTCTTGACACTGATGCATATATATCGCAGTATCTCAATGAATCATTTTGAAATTTGAATTTTGATAAAGAAATTAAATATTTATTTTGATTGCTAAATCTCCATTTCATATATATTCACAATATGCCGTGGTTTATGAAATTTTAGTTTTTTTTTTCTATTTCTATAGATGTTATACTATCGAGCTTTCCCTGTCTTTTATTATTGTGCTGCCATATGCTTGCACATGGTGGAAAGTGGACAGATCTTAAATGTGTTTACTTTGGATATTCCATCTGAATATCAGTTTAACTTTCTCAAAATGCATTCAGATAAAAAGTTTACTGGGAACTAAGGTTGAGTGGGTATACTATATTCTTGAAGCATTCAATACTGGTGATTTGGTTCGTTATCAAGATCTATGCCGTTTACATGGAGCTGCGATAAATACCCAACCACTCCTAGTCAAGAACGAGAAAAGGCTTGTGGAGAAAATAAACATACTGTCCTTGATGGAAATTATATTCAGGTGATTGCTATGCTTATTGCAGAATTGGTGTTTTAGTAACTTGCCTGTATAACTGGATCACAAACTATTTTTTGCAGTCGGCCCTCCGAAGATAGAACTATTCCATTGCGTGTAATTGCTGAGCGAACTAAGCTTACCATGGAAGATGTGGAACATCTTCTTATGAAGAGTCTCTCTGTAAGTGCACTGTTCCCCCATCTGTGAATGGAATTACATTTCTGGTGATAATTATAGGATTGCTTTTAAACCATCTTATTGAAATTGTGTGGGGTTGTGGGGGAAGGAAAACAGGGAATAGGAAAGGGTTCTGTTGGGAATTGGGATATAAAAACTTATGATCGTAATATCAAACCCAAGTAGCTCACTGGGTACCTTCCAATGTGGAAGTACAGGGGGTTCGATATCTTTGCAAAAATAATAATTGTGATCGTAGTTTGTTGTATGTTTATTTAGATGTTTCTTACTTTTTTCTTCTGGGTGAATTTTCAAGCCTTTATTTTACCGTTATGCCGTGCCTGCCATGAGTTCAATAATTTTTACATGCTTGTATGAATATTTGTTAAAGTTTCGGTAATTACATCTTTTTTATCATGCTCTACTATCTTCTAATTTATGAAGCATACAGTTATGCCCTGTTTAGTAGACAGGATATAGTGGGATTTCGAAAAATTATCCCACTATATCGTGTGTCTAGTAACCAGGACAGTTTGGGAAAAAAATTCCCCGGAAAAAAAGTGGATTTTGATGGATTATGTTTCTTTTCTAAACCTATGAAATTTGGGGTATAATTGTTTTTTTAATTAATCCCACACCCCTAAAATCCTATATAATACTGCGTACTAAATGTCGGATATCTTTTCTCATGCTACTAAATTCATCACACTCTAAGTAAGGGTACTAAACGTCGGATATCTACCCTTAGAGTGTAGATCTATTGGTAGATGTCGTGACCTATTCTTATTACTGTGTTCACATAATCTTGCAGGTGCATCTGATAGAGGGTATCATTGACCAAGTAGAGGGAACTGTTTATGTCTCCTGGGTGCAGCCCAGAGTTTTAGGGATTCCTCAGCTGGATTCCTTGTGTAAACGGCTGGATAACTGGCTGGAGAAACTACACGTTGCTGTTGTATCTGTTGAGGCGGAATCACCGGAATTAGTTGCAGCAGCATAACTTTCTTTAAGTGAGGCTCCCCCCTTTAAACGTGTTTTGGAAATGTTTAAGAGGACAAGTTTGTTCTTGGGGACCGAGTTTACTGGGCAAATTGTGGCAACGCTTGCAGTCTTTTCCCCCTCTTTAACCAAACAAACGAGCGTCTTTTTTACACGTTTCCTTCATTTAAATGGGTAATCAATGTTGTCATAACAAGGGAGACATTAAGACAACAAATATGATTGATAAGCGATTCATGATTGATAAGGTGATTGATGAGGTGTTTGATAAGGAGGTGTGATTGATTTGATTAAACTTGTTTTACAAATTTAGCTGATAATGTGAAATGATTTCACCTTATTTGATTAGACTTAAGATTGATTTTACAAATCCTAAAATACTAAATTGATTTTCGTAAAATGATATAAATGACGTTATTTTATGAATATTATATTTTTTAATAATATTTTATATCACAATTATTATTAAATAAATAAATATTTTTAATTGTAATAATTTTAATTTATTATTAAAATAAATAATTATTATTTTTAATTATTATTATTTTTAGTTATTATTATTGTGTAGGTATATAAAGTCAAGGGTAAAATTAGAATAAAAAATTTATAAGTTACCTTATTTTTTAATCAGGTTGAAAAAATGTATTTTCAAATCAGTCACCTTATAAGGTAGAAGGTAGACGTTCGCGTAACAGACTTATTTTGTTAAATTGACTTATAAGGTAGAATTGACTGATAAGATGATTTATAAATCAACGCTAAACACAGCCTGAGTGTACTAACTTGTAGGTGTACAATTCGTGTATATTTTTTCGATTTTATTTTTCATTGTCGAAATTGATCATACCAATGACAAACTTATATATAAGAGAGTAAAAGCTTTATATTTCGATTTTGTTCCGACAATTTTATTACCGATAATTTTGAAAATTCTCTTTTTTTTTTGAAAATCCTTTTCAAATAGTACTTAATAGAATTTTAAAAATTCATTGCGATAAAGTTATCGGAACCAAACTAGAGCATGAGTCTTTTGTTCTTTTATATAGAAAATTTTCATTGATATGATCTATTTTAACAATGAAAAATGGATCAAAAAATTATATACAAATTATAAACTTAAGAGCTGTACACTAGAAGCTTGCTCGTTATAACACGTCTTTGCTGTCTTCATTTGTTAACTTGGTAAACCTGACTGCATATGTGTTATCCCGACAATATTGTTCAGGAGAAGCGTCGTGATCAAATACCTTAACGAAGAATTACAATATACACTTTCCTCCTGTAAGAACTGATGTAATATAGAGCTATATCTCCATTAACAAATACAAATGAATTTGAACTAGCAGCACACTGTATAATATAATAAGCTCCAACTGTAGTTACATTACATGACGGACTCGCGATACAATATCAGACATTCAGTCCATCATGCAGCTGCTGAAAGGGACGACTTTCCGGATTATACATGCCTTCCATAAAAGTTATCAATACCAAGAGAATGAGAATGACCATGACAAGATCCCGTAACGCTCGGCTGCAGTAATTATCATCCATGATCATTTCGTACTCATTGTGTGGTTGCACTGCTGCTGGGATATTCTCAATGCCGAGACTGTCTGGAGATGATTCCAGGTTCTGTCCCTCCACATTTTGCGGAAATCTGCCGGAATCGAGCTTCGAACATCTTCTGCAAGTGCATTTTCCACCAAGATAAGAGGGGAGTGTTTGGAAGCACTCGGAGAGAAGCTTTTGATATGCATCCCCTTCCATTCTTACTCTTTGCTTGGTAGAAGGCTTGAGAACCTGAGATGAAATCATTGTCCGTTAGAATAAAATGATATTGCATGCGGTATTGGAGAAATTTTTCAGATGGGGAACATTATATCCCGGACCGTCCCGAATTCTAATCAAGTGATTCACTCCTGCCCGTTAGATCAATAAATGGACGGTCAGGATTAGAATTCGGAACATAAGGGCACTTGTCCGGAATATAACATCCGTGATTAGAAAATTTTCGTGTGGTATTCGGCTAATCAGGTGAAGTAAAAAGGTCATATTTCAGGGGCGCTCCAGAGAGAAGCTTACATTTATGAAAGTGTGGGCGATAACACGAACGAGTTGGGGCACTCTTATGACGATGAGACACCCCAAAACATTAGGGAAGTGATCTTTGAAAATAGTAGAACAGTATCTCATCATTTGCATGGGAAATCTCAGGGGTGACAACCCTTGACAATCCACTAACACAGTAATTTGAGGATTCTCTCCATCTATCAGATGCAGGATACCATACTCCACCTGAGATACTTCATACGGAAAGATTAATCAGTTGAACATACAAGGTTTAGTATATCCTATACTACCACTCCATCATTCAAAGGAACAATTGAGGTCTGATAATGTGAGATATGGTGTAAGGGCATGTAAGACCCGTTCGGATTTTGAGATGAGAGTCCAACAACGTTTTTATTGACGAAAATGCTAACGATTCAATAGAAATCAAATGGAAATCATTCAGGACCAGGAAGATCATAGTCATCGCTGGTCCTCTATGAGTGGCAGATGTAACTCAAAGTTCATCCAACTCCTTCCAAATATATTAAATACTCCAAACCTGCATGCTCCATGAAGTTAAAATGTAAACTACATAGCACATAGGAAAATATCTCATGCTTTTGATATCACTACTATTATTTCCGCCATGGAAGCTTTACTCTCTATTCTCTAAGCATGCACAATCCAAAAAAATGTACAACCAAAAGGCGGAAGGGATTACCCATTGCCTGAGCAAAAAGAGCTCGATCACGACCTGACAGAGTGATGCATGCCAGGCCAACACGTACGAAAAGACACGGCCTATTCTTCACATCCAATCCATGCCAGAACAACAAATTTGACCAAACTTCAAGTTCCTCCGCTGAGAGAAATCTGTAAGTCTCCCTCCAACGAATAGTTTTCTTTAGAGATGATAAGACGCTTGATGTATCACCGTTTGCAGCTATATAGTATCTATGCAGCTGCTCTAGGGTAATTCTGCACAGACATGAAACTCAAAGACTGTCGATCCCACCACTACAGGCGGCAATTAAGAAAAAAGGGTGTTAAGATAACCTACACAGCCAAGGTAAGCCTTTTCATAGGGGAAGGACTTAATTATGCCATTTACTTTTATGGTTCATGAAAGACTGAAATCAAATACCCTACTATAAACACTAAAACAGACACGTATCAAATGAACATAAAAGGTAATATTACAGCAAAGCCTCATTCTCTGAAGTTTGTAGGTAAGTGATTTCTGCTCTAAATAAATGTCTCTTCTATCAACATTTTATAGTAATTCCGCAGGTAATACAGCATACGTTACAAAAAATACCTCTCTGGTAAAGCAAACCCTTGATTTTCCAACTCACTAAAAATATGGTTTAACCAGTCAGTCGGCACAACACTCCGAGGATTTCCATCATCAATTCTGCACGGTAAAAGAGACAGAGAGAGATAGAAAGATGATGCCTAAAGGAAAGATGTTTTACATGTTCCTAGCTAAACATGTAAAGAACTGGAAAATGCATAAACAGACGGACTGCCACAGATTTATACATCTTACAAGTGTTCACAGGTACAGGTAAAAAAATTATTTGTTCCTAGCTAAACGTGTAAAAACTGGAACATATTTCCTAGCTAAACGTTTGCCAAAGCAACATGTATCAATTTTTGTATACAGGCTATTTACAATAGAAATAGGTAAATGGATTTACATTTACAGGCAACAGAGCATACAAAAACTACTCACGGAAACGTGATCAAAGGTGCACGATATGAGTAAGATACTTCTTCATGTACCTCGTGCCTTGATCATAACATGATGGAAGTTCTGATACGGATTCTGAACCAGATTGAGATTCTCTGCTGACAGGAGAGTTTTCAGGTTTATGCGAGAGAAAGTTGGAGTTGCGATCAGAGAAGGCATTCACAATGGAGAGCACCAATAAAGGCTGAGATATGCTCTGCAACACAGATATAACTGATATTTCAAGTAAAGAAATTATAAGCTCAGTTACTAACCTAGATAAAAGAACAGCAACTCGAACTTGAACTCGTACATGAAGTTAAGAAACACTTTACAGTACAACTCTTTTATTCCCATAGCCTGGTGAAGAATAACTGGACGAACCCTTTTATTCTAGGAAAATATCAACTTGGCTATCCAACTACGGATTACTCATAGGAATTAACCCTCTGCAAGTTGTCGTATAGAATATTTTTAAAAAGCATACACACGGTCTCAAAGTTTGTGCATAGATATATTGACACCTGGGGAAACTAACTAGTCTCACAGCATGCCAGAGTTAATAACGTGTAAGTTTCACCAATGAAAATGTGGACCTTTTAGTTAAGAAACCAACCTGCATCCCTTTAACAAAGAATCCAAAAGGATTCCAGCACTGGATCCATTTGAGTGGGGGATAACAAATAACCTGTAAACCTTGCAGTGTATTCCAAAGAAATGGGCACTTGGCCCTAGAAACCCTCCTTACAGCCTCCAAGGCGATGGCTTTAATAAGAAATGATGCGACCTGACCACCAGCTCCCTTCCTAGTTTCCAATTTAATAGAGGCTATTGGTCTAAATGGCCGTTTTGCTAAAGGTTTGGGGGCAGAAGCAATTTTAACACTTTTTGATGCACCTTTTTTATTGGTATCAGAGGCCATATCTGAATACCACGAAGCCAATTCTGTCAGTCAAATAAGAGTTGAACTCTTCAGTGAAACAGAACATAATAAAATTAGACATCATGAGGGCAACAAGTGTGAACTATTCCAACTATTTTCTATCAGACACACTGGGGTCAGTCTCATGATACCTGTTGAGATGGATGTAGAAATTCAGCGATTGAAGTTCATTATGTCAAGCCCTAACTGCTCAGTTCCTGTAGGATAAAATTCTCATCACGTAGTGTACAGTCGAGTTAAGAAACCACAAGAGTTCTAGCATTAGCGAATAACAACATTATACATAAGTTTCATAAAAAAATTTCATTTGTGTGTAACCATAGATTCCCGCTGAAAATTTTTCCTTAAAATGGGAAAGAAACATCATTAAGTACTGATCACCTTTCCTTTCTAAAATCCGCAGAAAAAACTTCTGATAGAGAAATTAGAAACCAAGACTAGCTGTTGATTTTTGAATTTAAAAAAATCGATATGTAAAATGTGCAATCAAGATCAGCAGCTTCATTAGCTAGAAAGTTCCCCAACGAACAAAAATAATTTCATGGATGGTAGTGGTACTAATAAATGCAGGATTGCCAATTTTCCATAAATCAAAAGGAAAGAAGTTTCATCCAGATTCTACTCAACCTCTAGGAGAGGTTTTCAATGAATTACTGAATCCGCTTGATAAATTAGTAAGTGGATCTAAACCTTTTTCATTCTAATAACAGATTCATGAAAATGTATGAGGAACGCAAAAGCAATAGGATCTTTTGAAATAATAATATATCCCTTACATCTAATCATAACATTCCATTATATTGACAATTCCTCCATGCCAACAGCATTAAACGACTGAAGACCTATGATGTTATGAATGATCATATCACGAGCAGTCATGCAATAAGGCAGTTGCAGAAGTTACAAATACCATCTCCACTTTTTACTGTTAATTTATAACTCCAAAGTTGGCATATTCATGTCCAATATGCTTTGCTAAAAAAATGTGACCGAAAAAAAATGCTGTTATAACGATTCATCATTGGTATATAACATTTATTACAATAACAAAAGATAAAAGACACTCGACACATAAGAAATGGATACATAATAAAAATTAAAAAACGGTTAAAAAAACAGTAAATATAAAATAGCAACCAAGAAACCTCAAAACCCATTTCCCCCAACTTATAAGCAAATAAAACTAAACTGGCTCTTAATCGCGAGTGTAGATCACATTGTTAATCACTTACAGACTCCAAGGATGTCATACAGTTTTCAATCAATTACGGAGACATGCACATGTATATAGCAATCCGAATCACTTATAATGGAAAAACAAAGACTGGACATATAGCTGCTGAAATCAATTATCAAAAAAAAAACTGCTGAAATCGAATCTTACGCTTCATTCGCCGGCGGATAATTTTCGAAATAAAAGGAGGTGCAATGCAAGTGAGCTGGGCTTGACAGCGAACGATCAAAATAGGAAAGTAACGCCAAACGGAACTGGGTCTGCTCAGTCATCAAACTCGAATATTCTACCAATTGCTTCTACGATAAGTGTTCCAACTAATAAAAGACACTTTTAGAAATGAATATGCATTTTTATAAATGAAAATACACTTTTTTTTCTAAATAAAGCTTGACCCAGACGAGACATATCAAGTTCATAACTTGCGGAATAGTAAATAAAAAGACGACCGTATAGCAAGAGCGGATAAATTAAAAATTCAAAGGGTTCAAGTGCACCTACGCCAATTTCAGGAAGCTGAGAAGGAAAGACTAGAGCTTTTCGACAAGGAGCACTTAGACTTAATAGCTGACATTCGAACGCCTATACAGATGAAACGGTATCAGCAAGCCCGGGCAGAAGTGCTGCAATCGAATCTGGCTCATCTTGAAGAATTAGAACGTAATTTAAACGAATGGGAGTGAGGCTCATAGACGTGGTGGCGCAGGGCATAACCCGCGAAATACGCTGTAAAATGTAATTTTTTGAGAAATAAAAAAAAAACTTACTTACAAAAAAAAAATAAAACTGCTACGCATACATATTATTTTTATACATAATTCATATTTACTGTCGTTTTGCCTTTTACAATTCATTAGCAGCTGTCGTTTTTGTATTTAATGCCTGTACAAAACGACATCCATTTTTAAAGCAATACACATAAAATGACATTAAGTATTGCACTATATATAAAACCACTATGTATGCCTAGACTTATTCTTTTCTAAATTAGAATTTTTTGTTAATGTTTTATAATTTTTATTATTAAATAATTTTTTCAATAAAAATAATATTATTAATATTTTATTGTTAGAATTTTCAAAATTGTAGGATTATATATTTTAGGTTTGATAACATTTAACTTTTAGGATTTATATGTTAGAGTTTTAGTTATTTATCATGAAAATATCAATTATAAAATAATATTTTAGCACGCTTAATATACCATTTAAAGTTAAGATTAAGTTTATTTCTTTTAAAATATTTATTTAATAATATTTATAAAAAAATATAGTATTTATTCTTAGAATGGTTTTAAAATATTTTTTTGTGATAGTTAAGTTTATTCTATTAGTTATCGATTTCTAGACCTCCTAATTATAAGATTTATTTGCTCACTACTTTTTTTTTGGGTAGGTTATTTGCTCACTACTTGAGCTACCATTCAATCAATCATAGGTATAAAATATTTTAAAAAATAACACATGTTTTTCAATAATCCTTTATTGAAGGATTATTATCCGGAATTTCAGCACCCACCCATTTTAGTGGGTTTTCGGATGCCAAAATGAAAATGTATAACTGGTTCTGATATCCTCACATCGAAACGGTATGGAATTAGTCCTAAACTTTTATTTTGGATTTCATAACACATCGTTTAAGGATAAAGTTAAGTCTGTTGCTCTTAAAATGCTTATTTAATGGGGTTATAGTTTTTTTTTGCAGCGAAGCCGTAAAAACTGAAATTCATGAACAGTTCCGATATCATTTCGACGTAAGAATTCTAGAATCGGTCTAACTTTTTATTTCTGTGGTCGAAAAATATCCAAAAAGTCTGAATATCGAATTTTGGTACCTTAATTTTCCGTACATATAGCTTTACTGCATACTTTTGATCGAGGAGCTCTGGGCAGACACAATAGGGGTTATGATATATAGCACTCCTGGAGTGTACTCTTATCACACTCCTGCCATGTGGCAGGAGTTCATTGATTGGACAGGTGGGTATTATTTTTAACACTTTGTCGGACCCGCTGACATAACTAATGAATTATTGCCACGTGTCAAGAGTGTGATAAGAGTGTAGAATGAGGAGTGTGATTTATTAAAATCACACAATAGGTGGTGGGGTTAGATTTCAGTCGGGGTTTCGTGGTCCCATGCCGTTTTTTAGCTTAACAAATGACTAAGATTTATTTTAATCCATATAAATAACTTTTTGGCCGAGTTTTTTTAGCATGTCAAATAAATATGAGCTAAGCCCCATGTTGTCCATATTAATTTTGGGATCTTTGGGATTTTTGACTGCTAGAAGCAAATTTATAGAAGTTATTTCACCATGCATCATCCATATACCACTTAATTATGTAATTTAAATGCTCACAAGTAGAACTACATATAATCGATAATATTACAAAGAATTTAAATACTATCATTGTTTTGTTTGCATACATTTTTTAAAATGCGGTCACAATGTGAAGAACAATTGATTGTGATGCATTATTTAATTGGCATTTACATAACGGTTTCTAGTGGAACATCTTTCAGAGAAATGTTCACTAATAGGCCCATAGATAAGTAATTTGATTCATTTACAACCAGATCATGAATGTTTGGAATCCATATTATGCAAGGAGAGATTATATTGTGGAATAATACCACTACCAAGGTTGAAGACAGTCCCAGCAAGGCTAAAAGAAAATCATGTATTAGGCCACGTGAATTCCTTTAGTTTTATATGCAAAAATTAATCTCACGTGCTGATTGAATCTATATACACATAAGACCTAATGTCCTGGACTGTGATTTTGAGATGTGTTATATCTGTTTTGAATGTCCTGTGTTCCATTCCGTCATACTTGTGTCGATGTACCACTCCCCACATACACTGCTACCGCGCTCTCTCATACCACACACAGCCGTGTTGGTATGTTTGAGCACCCATGTGAGAAGTTAGTGTGTGCATTTTTGAAAAAAAAAATATATGTAATGAAATTACAAACAATGTAATGTGTTCAACTCCATCACAACATTTATCAATGAGCTAATTCGGACCTTTACAATAAAAAAATTTGAAAAATTACGCACAAGATGAGTAAAGAGTTTAGCACATGAACATTTATGTGATATATTTTACGACAACATAATATATTTATTCAATACATAAAAATTCCCCAGTTGCTTCAATACACAAAAATTGGCTTCAGTGAACAAGAAGAAGATGCCCATGGCCATTCTGCTGCTGAAAACCATACACAAGGAAAGGAGAGGGACCAACATTTCATATCAGCTCAGCTGGCCGGCCAAGAAGGCCAAGAGACCATCTCCGGCGTTGACTTCCTCCGGCGTAAACGGAGGTCTCTCTCCGTACATCTATGTACAAATCCCAAATACATTTTCAAACAGCAGCAAAAGTTGTTACTCTTGCCGAACAAAGGGCGAGGAGCTCACTTCAGTGGTGCTATAAAACGAATCCTCTGTGCCGCCGCCGCCATAGTAGTTCTCATCCTTCTCGTCGTCCCACCTCACCACTTCGCGTATGTATTTAAACGCCTCGTCGACGGTTGGCCGCTCCCTTGCCCTGGTTTGCCAGACAAAGAGTTTTCGCCCGGTGAGGGAAGCATACAGATCCTTGAACTTCATGGCTATGTAGAAGTAGGCTTGGTGAGCCATTGATTGGCTGTTGGTGTTGGTTCGAACAGGGCGGAAATCGGCGAACCATTCACATCCACTTAATGGTGCCCTGTTGATCTTCTCCTCGAGCAAATCATATTTGTTTAGGATCAAGATGAATGGGGTGTCTCTGAAACATGGGTGTTTGATCATGGCTTCAAAAAGGTCTCTACTTTGGATCATCTTGTTCTGGAGCAGCGGACCACTGACAGAGCTGTCTGGAGAAGTCGAAACTTGATCATAGTCGCTGAGGGAAACGCAGAACACTACTGCACGGACATCCTCAAACATCTCCATCCATTTGCATCCTTCGTTCATCCCTTTAGCATTTACTCGGATGAGTTGATATCTGAAAGATAAATCGTGGACAGAATCAGATTAACTTACAAGAGAACTTCAAGAATAATGACCGGCAATAGTTGAAATTTGAAACAATCCCGACCCGGTGGGGTTGGGCCCGTGCATGTGTACGCGTCAGCCAATATATAATGAATGTTTACACTCTTAAAAGTCAATATATAAAGGCAATCGAGTAAATCACTACATATCATTATATACTTTATGTTTGTAGTCCGTGTGGTACAATTGTACTCTAACAATAGAGACCTACTTGGTCATAGGTGGAGGTAACGCTTCAAGATTATCTGTGTAATTTTCTGACATGGGGCTCCGATCATCCATGCTGAACTCCATGAAGGCCAAACCATTACCTTGAGTAACCCCTTCGGCATAGAGTATATCGCGGTCGGTTGGTTCATATTCGTTGCTCGATATTTCAACTGCCTGAGGTGTAAAAGAAAATGATTCAGTAGAGTAAATGCCACTTCAAGGATGAGGGCAAACATGAAGGGAAGTATCATTCATCATTCATATCCATGTTAAAGGATCAAAAGTAGAGGATACCCTGCTCAAGAAGTACTCCGCCACATTTGGTAGAAAGTGAAGCTCGTTTTTTCTACGGTAAGTCTCCTGTATAGCTGGATCTCTCCACACCTCTTCAACAAGAGGAGCGTATTCCCGTGTCGCAGCAGGAAAGAACGCATCCAGATCTCCACTGGCTATGATGTCCAGGAGCCAATCCGAAAAATGCTTCAACCGAGGATTGAGGGAATAAATACATTGATTGCTTTCATTAGTGCCTGTGCCATCCCCTGCAAAAACATTTCAACTCAAATAGAGATATGCAAGACTAAGGAATCTGGAATAACCTGTGGAACACATTTCTAAAGCTCAAGAATAATTAGCTGAAAACTGCTGTAGTCACATTGCTGAAGACATTATTCGTTCCCTTTTCTTTCGACCTACAAGAATCCCGGTTCATTATGTGGTTTAGTATGGGACGGCGGTATTCTGGGTGCTAAGATATTGCCCTCCGCCTTACCCGAATTCTAAGCCCGCCTAGGGTCCGCCTAGCGCTTTCACGAATACTGAGTTTAGTGGGGTGGAACACTTGTCTAGCTAATGCACATAAATTACAAATTTCGTGGGGATTGTTCATTTGAATAGGCCAGTTTGTTAAGTATTATGTCCCGGTTTTACAAAAAATGATTCGTGGGGTTACAACTAATGAGGACGGATTTACCAACAGGTTTTTATTTAGTACCTGATTCAGAGACATGTTTATCAGAACCTTGTCCATGGCTTGCCGACAAAGTCTCTTCCTCAAAGCGTTCCCGAGCATCAAGCAGAATGCTGAGATATTTGTACATGTTGCTCTGAATCATAAGCTTGATATCCTGAAGTTCCTCCAGAGTAAATTTGTTTCCATAAAGAAATTTGGCCTGCTCATCAGGAGGACCGTGAGTCTTTACAGTTATCCGACCAAGCAAAATGCAATCTTTACTAATTCGTCCGACGGCTTAAGTTTCCATTTTTTTGAAGGTTTTATTCAACTTAAACGCAATAATGGAAGTCCAGAAATATATAAGTAGATATCTATGGCAACTCCCAAAAACTTGTTTAAGATTACCTGCTTGAAAATGGTGCTTGTGCCCGCGCCTTGGAGGCCAAGAAGAAGAAACTTTTGAATCTTTTTCTGCTCAAGATAATTTGGAACGGTTGTATAGTTGCTCGGGTCGTCCATATGCCCATTAGGCTGACCTTGGGGTACAGGCAAGGAGAACAAGGAGCAGACAAACCGGGTTGATGCCTGGTGGAATAAGACTGGTGGTTATTGAAAAGTATGCTTCGAGATTCTTCTTCAGTGAATACAAAGCATACATACCTTTTCCCATATGTTTCCTCTGATGTTATTCTGGCCTTCCTCTTCGTAAGTACCGTCGTGATATACCCAGAAATGGGTGTCACGAGGACACTGGACTTTTGCTAGCTGATCCAGAAATAAACAATGTCAGGAAACCCCAGTTATTGAATTAAAAGGCATTTATTTGACTAATGAACTATCAAGTTAAAGCTACTTACAGCTACAATTCAGTGTTTACGGAAGGAAAAATCCGGTAACTAGTCCACACATTATCAGAAATGGAGTGAACCCAATGGCTTTAGAGAAAGACAGATTTTGAGCACAAGTACAGACTACAGTGATAATGGTTCCCAAAGCAATCACAGTATGCATCCTTCTAACAAGGTTTAAACAATTCACAATCATATGCCACTTCTCAGTAGACACTAAACTATTTACAAGAAGCTCCATGATCGGCAGTACGAAGGAAATAATTTTCACAAATTTAATCTATCACATATTAATAAGCCATTACTTGTCCGAGCAACAAGAACAAACCTTCAGTACTCTCAGCTCCAGTTTCGTGATCTCTCGGCCATTTATGTAAACCTCAGTATTCCCATTGCTCGCGTGAGGACTGAGTTTTCCAGTAAAGTTCAAGTTCGAACTAATAATTTTATCAGGTTTTTCTCCCTCCTGTGAGATTGACAAGGTTCGCTGCATGAGCATTTTTCTCTGAAGGAAAATATTAGTACTTTAAATAGATCAGCTACAATATGCAGAATACAGAATTTACCTTTCCCCAAAGGCCTGATTCTTTATCATACCAATACCGGCCAGGCTTCAGTTTCCTAGGTGGAAGACAGCATCCAAGAAGATCTGCCATCTCATCTGATTTCAGAGGACACCCATTCACAATTAGCTGCTCCGGCCGAAGCTGATTAGCAGAACATTCTTTTTCTGCCTTCATGATATGTTTAACTTCCAAGGGACTAAGCAACCGTGATAATACTCGCGAATATTTTCCCAACTTCAACCTCTTAGATTCATCGATTGGCTCCCTAATGCAAGTAACACATTTCCTCCCTTCAGGCATAGAACCCATTGCTCTGAGCACACAATCGCTGCAATACCTAGCATCACACACAAGGCAAGACTCCTTTGCCTCCCACTTCCCTTTGCCACACCTATAACAAACTTTCGTTTTCTTTCTTTTCTTCTTCTCTTTGGTAACACTAACATATTCAGGTAATGCTTGTTTCACATTATCCAGCACTCTCCTTTCAGAACTCATTTCAGATCTATCAATGGTGTTAAAAGTGACCACCGCGGCTCTCCTTCCCTGACTTGTGGGATCTGTAGGAACGCCACCGTGCCGACTGGGCAATGATTCAGGCGAACCCGAAGCAGAACGTGAAGAAAAATTATCATTCTGCAGTACTGAAACCACAGATTCTGAGCTTCCTGACAATCTTGAACTTCGGCTAGTAGGACTAGCAACCCTTGCAATACGAGAAACAGGCAAGGGGATCGGTTCTATGACAGGGGCTGTATCACGAGACAACGACATCCTCGATACTGAAACAGGTTCAGCAATTGGGATTGAATCCTCATTCATGTCAAGAGGCTGTACTCTAGGAAGATCATGTGTAACTGGAGGACCATTATACTCTAAACCTATTGAATAATCCATTTTATCGTCATCAGGAATGGGAGCTCCCGGGGGGAGCATTTTCCTGACCATCTCCCTCCAATCATGTTCCCCATTCTTGTCCATCACTCTTCACGCCAATTTTACTCCCAAATCTTCAAACGAAATCAGAGGAAGCAAGATTTCGAATATTAGACTGCTGATTCAATAGACTGTTCGACAACATCAACGGTCAACGAGATCAGAGTCAAAATCAATAATTCAAGTACATACCGCAGCAAGATATGATAAGAGCGTAATCAAAGGAATCTCGTCACTCCCAGAAACAAGAGAAGATCTTTGAAGTGTAGCATGATTTGGCAAAAGCCTTCGGATCGGAAATCCCTTCAACCCCAGATCGTCCCGAAGATTTCATTTCCGAAAATATCCAAACCCACATCAATGTAATAATAAAAGAAGTAAATCTATCAACGTCCAAAGTCAAAGTTGGCAACCTCTATTCCCAGAGTTGAAATTTTTAAAGATTTCCTTCCTTCGCTGAAATGCCTAAATTCAGACCTCGGTACTAAATCAACCTTCAACTTACAAACTGATCTGACGGAAAATCCCTCAGTTTCTCCAGTGCACCAACGAAGATGGACAGTGAAAAACAACACCAAAAACAGGGGAAACCGTGAAAACAAACAACTTTTTCAAGCTTTTAGGTACCTGGGAAAGGGACAAGCAAGCTAGCTCCTATGTGAAATTGAATGAATGAAATAAATAGTTGGATAAATTACAAAGTTTTACAGGCCAGCTAAAAGCTGCTTTTTACAAGGTTTACAAGCGCTGAAAATCAAAAAGGGGGAAAAGTAACTTTCAAAAGAATCCACCGTTAGCAGAACGAAGCATAAAAACCAAACTACAAACCATCATCTCGACATTAGATACAGGCGAGCCCGTTCACTCGATGCGAAAAGATCGTACCTTTTTTTCTTTGGGAAAGGAGAGAGAAAGAGACGTTGGGTGGGCGTGGGTCCACGTCCTGTGCACGGTTTTGGACTGTGGCGGGGCATGGCCTGATGACGGGTTGAAAATGCTCTGCTTCATCTATCAAGCTCCATTTCCGATCAAAAGTCTTGTCCAAATTGTGTTTGGAAGAGTTTATGATTTTACATAAAAAATTTTAAATGGAGAAAATTAGAAAAGGAATTTGGTAAGAATTTTGTATGGATTTGCAAAAAAAACTTTTTTATTGAAAAAGTTAAAATTGTAGTGTTTGTAAATATTTTGTTAGAAGCAACTTCTGGATAATTATATCATATTTTTGGATTATGTGTTTGTGGATAGTAGTAATTATGTCATATTTGAAGTTCGAGTTAATTTCAAAATTGTCATCGCAAAAAGCTATTCAAAAGTCACCTCAACCTAACTTTTGATTTTTGAGCTTTTTTTTAACTTTTTTGTAGACAAGCAGAAGTAAAAGCTCAGTAATCAAACACCCAAAAAGCTACTTTTGCTGTGGAAAAGTTAAAAGCTCCTGCAGAAAAACTCCTGCAAACACCCACTTAATGGCCATATACCCAGTAGGCCCTTTGCAAAGTCTCATAATATGAATGGCCTCCTGCGCTGCGATGATATTATATGTAATATGCCTCCCTTGAATGAAGTTGGATTGATTTTGGGAAATAAGCATTGGCGTAACCACTGTAAGTCGATTAGCAATGACCTTGGTAACCAACTTTGCACAAATATTAATTAAGCTGATGGGTCTAAAATGATCCAATGTTTCCGGTCAAGGAATCTTCTGAATAAGGGAAATCATCCCCTTATTAGCTGTAGTTGGTACCACTCCACTTTCAAACACATGATGTACAAAGTCAAGCAGGGAGTTAGAGACCACGGCCCAATTATGCTGGTAGAAACTAGCTGAGAAGCCATCTGGCCCAACTGCTTTATCGGGGCACATGTCATCCAAGGCTCGCTTAATTTCCTCCGAGCATACTTGTAATGAAAGAAAAGCAAAATGAGAATCAGACATAAGCAGGAAAAGACCCTGAAATGGGAAAGATACACCATCCGAGAGCATAGAGTGATTGGAAATGGATGACCCATATAAGGAAGCAAAATAATTAGTAAATTCTATAACCAAGATTCCTCGATTAGAACTCCAGCTTCCATCCATTAGCTGCAAGTTTCGGGGACAAAATTGGTTTTTCCGGTATTTATGTAGAGAATGAAAATAACTGGTATTTCGATCCCCGAAAGTCACCCAATTACACCGAGAGCTCTGCTTTTTAAGAAGCTCTTCACTTGTGAGGATGCTTTCCAGTTCCGAACGAATGGAGAATTCCAATTCCCGCAGATAGTTAGTAGACCGGCGATCCATACAAATCTACAGA
This sequence comes from Pinguicula primuliflora, assembly GCA_025802335.1. Classification (NCBI taxonomy): domain Eukaryota; kingdom Viridiplantae; phylum Streptophyta; class Magnoliopsida; order Lamiales; family Lentibulariaceae; genus Pinguicula; species Pinguicula primuliflora. The sequence goes on from JAOYMZ010068748.1 coordinate 29,677, forward strand.
CCAACCAGTTGGCTTGAGAGGTGCCTCTTTTTTTTAAAAATATTACCGACAAAGTTTGTCTTCCAGTCAGAGAGCTGTTCATTTAACAAACACAACGCATCAACAAGGGAAAGATCCGATCGTCAATGTGTTGCTAACCACCCCTCCCAATCCTTATGCACTTCCCATGCATTATAATAACGGAATGATCTCAGAATGCTCGAACTTGTACCCTGTGTACAAATAAAAACACAAAGAGGTGAGTGGTCCGATGAGAGCTTGGGAAGATGTTTCACGATGCTAAAAGGAAAGATAAAAATAAAATCTTCGTTAACTAAGGCCCAGTCAATCCTCTCATGACACCTCCCACGGGCCCAAGTGAAGCGGGAGCCCGTGAAACCAAGGGAAGTGAGATTCGAATGAGCTACCCAGCTCCTGAAGTGTTTACACCCTGATGAAGCCCTTTCTCCTATTTTGTCTTCTTTCTTCAAGAAGGCGTTAAAATCACCAAGGATTAACCACGGAAGAGGACCTTTGATGTAGAGATCAAAAGGTTGCAAGTAAAACGGTGCTCTCTCCTCTCTTTGCCTCCTCCCTCGCTTGCTGTTGGCCAGCCACGGTTTGTATCCTGTCCCCCTGCAGGACATCTGAGGCCAAATTTTTCTCTCTCTGTGGATGCAGCAGTTAGTTGGATTTCAGGAGTAGCTGCTTGCGGTGGTGTAATTCAATCAGTGTCCTTGGCCTGGCTTTCCGGTTTCTCGATCAACATTGGCCGTTGCTCTGTCCTTATGTCTGAGCTTTGGGCGATTCATCATGGTTTGAAGGTTGTTCATCAGTTTCTTCCGAAAAGGCTCCAGGTTCAATCTGATTGTTTGCAAGTGATTGAGCTTATCTCCAGTTGGAATGTCGACACTCCTAATGGTGAGTTGGTCAGACGCATAAGGGAGATGTTGGAGTTGTATGGTACTTAGGCGGTTCAGCATGTTCGTCGCGTTCAAAATTAGGTAGCTGACTCCTTAGCTAAACATGGCTTGGCAACTCCTCCCTTGGAAATGCAGTTATTCAGTCCTTTCACACATCCAGGGAGTTCGTATTCCCACAGTTCAGGTCTAATTTGGCAGCTTCAGTCATGTATACCCTCTGTTTATTACTCTGCAACTACCATTCTATCTCCTACGGAAGATTCGATTTCAAGGGTGTCGTTGCAGAGGGCGGTTACCTCCCTGGAATCTGTTCAGCATTCGGAGTTTCTCCCCCACTTTTTGTTTGATCCTCCTTGATCAAGGGGTGGTGATTTAGTGTTTGTTTCGATTTTGTTGGCCTTTAGCTTCATATGTACAAAAAAATGCTCTGCGTGCCCCCGTGTAAACGCGTTCGACGGACTGAGAGTGGGTTTCATTTGATTTGTCATCTTGGGTCTCGAGTCAGTATTGAGTTCTGTAATGGGAGGAATACTAATTGTGCTAACTATCCAGGTAGCTAAAGCTAATGTTCTACAGTAATAGTTTGTAAATCACGGTAGTTAGGTAAGTTACACTTGACAAGTCATATGTGACAGACTCATGTCGCTAAGGGAATTCGAACTCATTACTTTTGAATGCAATTATCACTTTTAAAATCACTAGGCCAACCCCTCATTAATTTGGATGTGCTTAAGTGATTTTTAATAGTTAGAGCATCCCAAACAAAAAATATAAAAACAAAAGTTTTAAGGGAATTGAAGCCTATGGGTGGGCAAATGGCCTTCGGGCCCGATTGATCCGAAGCCCGAAGATCGAATCCCGAAAAAAATTGAATTCGGGATGGGTTGGGGTCCTAAAAACATATTCCAAACCTAGTTCGGGACGGGATCAGGCCAGTTCCATTTTAAACGGGACAAGCCCGAAGCCGGAACTAAAAATAATAAAATATTAAAAAAAAATAGTTTGATTGTTGGGTTGGACCAAGCCAAGCTCAGCAGGCAATCCTATTTCTTACCGATCAGTCAAGCCCTCAGAATTTGTCATTCCTTCTTCGACCAGACCATACGGCAGTTTTATTTGATTTGGTTGGTTATTTGACTTTGTTAGTTTGGTTCGTACTTTGTTGGATTATGTTGCTTTAATGTTATTCTGATCTGGGTAGCTTCACTTTTTGGGCACTCTCTGTTTGTTTTAGCTTTTTGTGGTTTTTTCTTTTTGTTATAAAAACTTCACTTGGTTGACCACTGATCTTGCATTTCAGGTAATTGGTTATTTAAATCCAGTGAATTAATTTTAATTTATATCTTAATTGGTTGTTTGCAATCCAGTTAATTGATTTTAATTTATGTCTTAATTGGTTATTTAGAATCAAGAGAATTGATTTTTCTATGATGAAGTTGAATCAAGACTTATGTTTGTTTTCAAGTTGTGCAACAAAAAAATAAACATTATTTAAAAAAAAATAAAAAATTTGGGCCCGAACCAAAATGAGACGGGATCGAGATCTGACGAATTCCGATTCCGAATCCCGAATATCCACCCCTAATGGAACCCCAATGTTAGCCCTAAGGGCAGGCGGGAAACAAGCTGTCAAGGAGAGGGATGAATAAAATTACAATTGCACAATATTCATGGTTAGTAAATGTGAGAAACTAATTTGTGAAAGCATGCTGTCACCATAATTTTTTTTCTCAAATCTTACATCCAACGGCTCCTTTGATATAGATTCGGGCTGCTGAACAGCTGAAGGAGCCTTCCCCCAGACAGGCATGTACCAACTCTAGCAGTTTCCACCCATCTCCGAAAGGGGTTATCGGTGGTGACCTTAGCGGAGGATATGAACTTGGGCCGTCTTTCAACTCTGGTGGTTTGACTAGTTTTGCTCATATGATTTTGGTTACTCCGACGCGGGTCGTCTATGACCCACCCTAAACTCACATGTATTTTGATCACCCTGAAAAACATGCTCTACGGTTTAAATATGGAGGATGAATCTAGGTCGTCAGAAAATGTGGGAAGGATTGTTGCAGATGCTGAAATCCCGGATTAACAGATGGAATACAAGATTTCTGAATATTGTGGGCAGATTAACACTGATAAAGTCGTCGCTGTTGACCCAGCTGGTATATTATCTGTCTTTATTCAAAGTCCCTAAAACAGTTGCAAAGAAAATCCATCAGACTCTCAGTAACTTCCTATGGAGTAGTTCAAACTCCAATGTTAGGCCAATACATTGGATTAAATGGCAGGCTGTCTATGCAAACGTGAATCTGGGAGGTCTTGGAGTCCAGGAAGTCTTCAGAATGAACAATGTTTTGTTGGCAAAGTGAATATGGAGAATGAAGTCAACAATCTGTGGGTGAAGATTATAGTTGCAAAATATTTGAAACCTACTGATCTACACGTAACATGTCAAAATTATGGACAAATTGAGCAGGGGATAAATCTTTATTCTGGTGCACAGAATGGACTGGGGAAGGTGTTCTGACTTGTGGCTACTACATTTGCAGATCTGTATAATCTGGCAACTGACAAGAACACTCTTTTATGTGATGTGCTAACAGAAGAGATAAACCGTCAGAACCCCCTGATGAGTTTCAGAAGGGGACTAAGGGACTCGGAGCTAGCTCGCCTAGATTCTCTCCTTGTGTCTGCCCGGGAGCACATCCCAACTTCTACCGAAGCTGATTGTTGGGTTTGGAAAGGGGGAAAAACAGGGGCTTTCACTACTTCATCAGGATATAAGCTGATAGATGTAGGGGTGATCTTGGATGAAACTATGCTCAACAAAAAATTGCAACGCTCTTGGTGCACTATTATACTGAAGCGAATTTAGCTTTTTGTTTGGAAACTTATGCAAGAAAGAACACCTACTATTGATAATCTGAGTAAACGAGGAGTGAGTCTGCCAGCTTCTCACAAGTGTTGTGTATGGTGTGGAACATTTGATGAAACTATTCACCATTTATTCTTTGACGGTCATCAAGCAAATGAGGCCTCGAGACAGATTTATGAATGGCTAGGATGTTCACAAGTGTAACAGTTTTCCCCCTTGGAACATTTCCCGCAGCACTTGAACCAAGTGAAAGGAAAAATGAGTCAAGATGTCTGGAAATCCATCTGGACATCTACGGTGTGGCATTTATGGAAAAATAGGAATTATACACGATTTGATGATGAATGAACTGAAAATATTGTAGACAGTATCAAACTTGATGTATGGAGTTAGTTTACTACTCTTGGGAAAGCTTCACAAGTTGGTACCAAAGCGGTTTAGTTATCTGATCCTAAACTTGTGATGAACATTAATATGAGGCGCTAAGGACCATCTTTTATTTTTCTGTTATTATGAAAGTTGCATTCTATATTGTAAACTTGTACAGTTTTTAAGAGTTAAATACAGCTAGTTACTTACCCACATTCCAATAAATAAAATAAAATAGAAAATAAAATCTAATGTTAGCGGTGTCGTTGTGGCATAGAGTAGGGGCAGTGGCCCCCCAACTCGGCCTCTAGTCTAAAGGATTGAACCAGAGAAGGAACATTGAACCAAGAAGTGAACCACCAAATTAATGTCGCAACCAGTACAGTACAGGCCCCGGACAATCAATACCAACTTGATGGAGCAGTTCAATAATTTTTTTTAGCAAAGCGGAACAGTTCAATAATTGATGGACCCCCACAAGAACAGGAACGAGACTCCACAGATTTTTCTTGGGGGCTCTGCCGGGGCAGGCAATACTACAATTTTTTTCGGCTACAGAATGCCTTACAAACTGATTATTAGCTAATGTCCAGAATCTGTGGCCTTCGGATCTAATCCAACGGCTGCAGTTTAATTATTTTTATTCAATATTAACCCAAACAAACCGGTTCCTATCCAGAGTTCCTAAACCACTATAGACAAATGCACATACATAATTGCACAATCTGTTGCAACCAGATGGATTTGATAATGAATATTATATTCATTAGTGCTAGGGAACCAGACAAGTTCAAATGAATACCACTGGAACCTATCATATATATATATCTTGTCACTTATGACTCGTCGTCCTTAACGTGATTGATAGACTATAGCATTAGGATATTGTGTTGTAGGTAATCCATTTTAAAAGGTAAACAGGGATACATGATTTAACCCCAAAACATAACACCCATATGAAATGTGTCATCAATTAACGATATACCAAAAACCAGGTAGAAATATCAGTACCAGAAAAACATCAAGAAGCAAGAAACCATGTGCCATAAATAACGAGTACAAATAATATTAGCAAGAATCAAGAATCAAGAATCAAGAAACCTTCTGAAGTGTTGAACATCCTTGTCAGCACACACACACAAGAGTAATACGTGACTTGTTCGGGCCTAGCGCAGAAAAAAGTAATGAAAGAAACACATATTGGGGAGGCAACAAAGCAAGTTCAAACCATCAGGTTTGTGGGTGGTCATCTCGGGAACGAATGACTCAGCAGTAAAACATGACCCGCTTCACATTGTCCCGAAGCAGGGGCAGTGGCCTCACAGCCGCAGCCCCTGGGGCCCTCACAGTTCTTGACCCACTCGGTCCGCCCCGTCCAGCAGCTGCTCCACTTGTCATCGAGCCACTGTCAGATGTCTCTGGTTCCATATAGAAACGAGCACGAAAAGCAGCAAGATGTGCATAGTATGCGGGAGGCACTGCACACAACACAAGTAAAACAAATATTATGTCCATAATTAATCACACCAATATTATACTAAACTAGGTAATCCTTAAAAAGCATACCTATAGAAACGGACCGTGTACACCTCGCATACCTGAAAACAGACAGAACATTTGACGAATTAGTGAATAAAGCAGAGTAAAGTGTTTCCGAAAATTAGAACAAGATATAAAGGTCATACGTATAGCAGAGATTGTTCGTCAGCATTTGAAGATTATCAGCAGAAAATTTATTCTCATCCCATAAGACATGATAATGGGCTGGACGACTCGTCCCCTGGGATAAGATATAATTGCATCAGCCATCGAAAACACACGGGGGGGGGCATGCAGAAACAATTAAATAAACTGGGTAAGAGATTTACCTGGATCCCAGCATGGCTACAAAGATAAAAATCAAACTCAGTTGGGTGACAGATCTTAGTATCGACAACTGTACCTGTGTATTAATATTAATACGGAAGAAAGATAATAATCAGTGAAGGGAAGAAAGATAATAATCAGTGAAGGGAACAGGCCAAAATTATAAAAGCGTTTGATAATATTATATTACAAGCGATATACCTGGTAGAATGTTTCCACTTCGATCAGTAGCGCGCCTGTCTTGATGGTTACTTGCAAACAACCTTGTATGGTGGCGTTTCTGAACAACAACGAAGGTTACTGGAGGCTGATAACCTGCCTCCAATGCTGCGCATGCCTGTTAGAAAACAGGATTATAACAAGCAACAACATAATCACACAAACAAATTACTTGTTTGTATAAAACAAAACCAGTAAAAGTATAAAAATTGCCTTCCGTATAGCATCAAGTTCAAAGAGCAGAACTTGATAGAACTGTCCCTCGCTTACACCATCCCTGCAAGCATAACAACCATATGAGACGCAAAGAACGGAGGAGAGATTTGATAGTCTCATATTCAAAACAAAATTAACCTGTAAAAAATAATCCTTTGTGGTTTCTGTCCAGTAGCTTTAAAGAATGACACAAGCAGATCCCTGTAATATCACAAATATCCGAATCAATAATGAGTTTTCCACCTTTACAACCAAAGAGAGAGTCACAACAGTATATCTGCACATATATATGAAAATAAATTTAATGGATTATTAGAGACAAGACACTTCAATCCGTACTTTATCATGCCGCCATGCATTGTTCCTTTGACTGGATCCTGCCAGGTTTTGTACAGATCTTCTATAAGCTCCTGTCTATGAGCCTGAGCCGACACCAAACCAGCATACTTGGTGACCTCCGGCCAATCTTGGGATGCAACCACCTGAACGAACAAATATTTGTAATGACCAACTCTGTCTAGGTGCACAAATGGGATATTATATAGCACAAGAAACATACAGCCGCAATAGATGGACTAGAATCCTCCCCTGGATGTGGATGTGTAACATCCGCACCAAAAATGATGGTAGGCCGGTCGCTGACTAGAGGTATACGCTTCTTGATTGCATCAACAAGCACCGTATTCCTCCCACCCACCTTCACATTAATCTTCAGAGCCACATTGGCGAGGTACTGCTTACTAAGTTTAAAGACATGCTTCTGTAAACAGCACTGGGATACAATTCCAAGCTCTGTCTCACAAATCCGCTTTAGGTCACCTGAATAATTAAGAAAGTACTCGTAATTAAACTGAGCAAGTACTAAGCAGTTGCATTTCTTGAAAAGGCGGTACATAATAACATTCGTATAACAATAATCAAACCATAAAGGGAGCCATTATCGTCTGGCAATATGACTATCAATAGGTCCAGCTGTTTCCTCTCAAGGGGCAACTTTTGCATCACATCGTGGAACCTTGCTTTTAAAACTCGCTCAAGGTGATCTGGCCTAGCAGTCATAACAGGCACAACAGGTTCGGGTTGAAAAGCCTGCAAGTAAAATATATCATATCCGTCTGGATAAATAAATGTACCAAAAAAAGAATGGTCTTACCATTCCAGAGCTACCACACATGTTAGCAAGCTCGTAGCAGAAATTGCGTGCAGCATTTTCGTGTATGCCACGTGCAAAATTAATGCAGGTCCAAAAGTTCACTGTACCCCCATCAACCATTCGCTGCATGATAATATATCAATCAGCAAGAAGATAATACAACTACAGTCCGCACCTCAGAAAAAGAAATATGTTTAACATATTTTTGATCAAATAAAATGTACCGGACAATTTCTAAGGTAAATGAATATTGTTATCGCAATAACATTGACTGCTATCAGCTTTGCTAAAAAAATTTAAAAAAAACATTGACTGCTATCAAATATTTATTGCAAGAAAGATTGCTGTCAAATTATTCATTGTAATTCGCTATTCTATCAAGTTCTTTGCATTTAAAATTAATACAGGGCCAAGTGTTCATCATCGTAGCAGCAAATAAACAGTCTGCTTGAAATCACTCAATCAAAATGTTAAAGTTAACAAACGTAGTTTAACACATAATTAACAACATTGTTGACGTGACTTCAGAAAACAGAAAAAATATCCTTTGTCTATGCATCTTGCGCTGAAAATAAGTGAAATCAGAAAAAGTACCTTGTTCATCATATTCCATTGTCCAACTTGAGGAACACAATCTCTTTCCCGACCAGAGTCATGGTATTTCAGCTGTAAGTTAAGTATAAAAGCTTTAAAATAAACAAACAGAAGAAATTCATCTGCAATTCAGACTGAGGTTTTGTATTACCATAGGTGCAGGCAGGACACGAGCTTCAACCTGAGCCATGCGATCACTGATTTTAATACCAAACTCTTTTGCATATTTGTCTTGAGAGTACTCATTTTTCCGCACGGTCTGTGAAAAAAAGAAGATGATTTCGTAAAATGAAGAATGCCCATTCAAATGCAGATACTATAAACACAAACCAACATTACTCCAGTAACAACAAGCTGGAGGTGGAGTAACAATAAAAATCAGCAGAGTGATCTATCTAAGCAGTCTAGACCTACATCAATTATATCGTCCTCCCTTTCTTTAGGTCGTTGGCACGTGACTTTCAGCAAAGCAGTAATCTGTTTTTGATTTAATCGCTTTGAGTACCTTTGCCCTGCCACGATCTTGCACACCTAAAATGCCGACATCATGTACTGAGATGCTGATGTTCATAACATAAGTGATAAAGACACTTTTTCGAGTACAATGAACAAACCTCCATGGGCAGATAGTTTGGCCTCTGGTTATTTCCAACTTGCAAGCAAGGCCACTGTGTGTGCTGGATATTAAAACCATAGGTTTCACGAAAGTACTCAACCACAGTCTTAATTGTTCCTCTGTCATCAACTGGGAATCTAATATAACAGATGCAGGAAACTATTAGAGTGTTGCCATGATAAAATAGAACCAACAGCTATCCCCAGGAATCAAATACAAAAGACATCTTAAAAAGTTACTATATTGTTGACATAAGAAAATGGAATAGGCCACTACCAATCTCCAAAGGAATATGATCTAATGTATTGCACCAAGAAACATAAACCAAACAAAATTTATGCGTGTGGAGTGTCATTGGAAGAGAATTACACAAGCAGCAACTGATTCAATTGTCAAAAGATTAGATGCCGTAAAATAAAATACAAATACAAACTAATTTAAAGCTCACGTTAGCTCCCGTGTTGCTTGTGAAGTCAGAGCAGAGATTCTATACTTCCTCCGCATATTTCCGCGATGGGTAACCTCCACCTTCACTCCTCTCAGGGCTTTTTTGATCTGTCAAAGAATCCATACATGTTCAAAATGGAAAAGAAAAGAAGGATAACATAGACAGAGATAGACTGTAAAACAACATTCTGCACAATGCACATGAGTGAACTGGATAACCAAGAAATAAATCCAAGTCTCTCAGAACAAGAATGCAAGAACAACAAAATCAAATAAGTATATTTTCAAGTAATCAATGCACCATCTAACCTTGACGCGGTCAGCATCTGACAATGGCCTACCCATGACGTCCCTATTCAAGAGCTGGGTAACAAAATCTATAACGGGAAGTGGCTCAATGAATGCTGTTGATGACATATCTGCTCCATCCAAAACAGAGAATAAGAAACTAAAACATTATCACAACCGTCGGTTGCAATGAAAGTTATGATTCCATATAAGATTTTCACTTCATGTAGCAAAAACACTTGAACACAATTAGCTAAATATATTGCATAACAACTACAATTAAAAGGCTCACCTATGTTTAATGACAAACCCATTTGTGTTGGACGAATACTTTGATAGAAACCGCGCCAACTTTCCAGGCCATCACCGAGGGGCTGCCTTCTACCTAAATTAGGTGAATAGAAGGACCTACCAACGGGAGAGTACCTGAAAAGAAAAGCATAATTAGCCAAAGAGGGAGGGCAAAAAATGAAATGATGAAAAACTGGCGACATATGCATACCTGGATGTGGGACGTTCGCGCAAAACAATATCTAAGACCTGAAGAGCCTCCTGGGGAGCATCTGGTTGTCGACCCTGCAAGAACATTGCTAAATGGTGCAGGTCAGCACGTGCCGCAAACTTGATGACAACTTTAAACTCTCTCTCGCGCCTGCATTCAAAATAAGAATACAATAATGGCATGAAAGAAGAAAACGAATGTCGAGCATAATGGAGAGCAATGTAAAGATTCATTAGAAAACCTGGGGACTCCGCCACCATCTTCTTCATCAAGGAGAGTAATTCTGAATTCCTTAGACACAAAGGGCAAGGGTCCTGCAGTGTATAGACTTTTCCTACCATCATAGACAGGAAGCTTCTTCCCAAGAAGAGATTCTTCATACAGATCCACCAATTTCTTAATAACAGCACGGTTCACTCCACGAGATGGGACATCAGGTGTAATAGTTACCTTAAATTTAACAAAGAATAACAAGACAATATGTTAACAACTAAAAAACACTGGAACTCAAAGGACGGGTGGTAATGAGACAAAAATAAACCCAGACGGGTTGTCCTAGAGGTTGAGGACCTCAATCTCATAATTGGTGATTCAGGTTCGAATCCCACCGGGAGCAACAACGCGTTTGGGCCACGACCGGGCTACGGCCCGGTTTATTGGTGGGGGTTGGTGCGTGAGAACCCTATTGGGATTGGATACCCAATAGCATCAAAAAAAATGAGACAAAAACGAAAAATATAGAAACTCACGTCATATTGGTGAAAATCCTTATCAGGAAGCTCAGCGAAGAAGTGGTTGGCCTTCACAATGCATTTGGTACCACTGCTTCCCATCCCCGGCCTTGGAGGAAACCTCACAGATTTGCTAGAAGAAGGCTGCATTTGACCGTGTGCAACTACTTCAGTCTGGATAGACAGCTGACTTAATAACTTCTCAGCTTGCAACTCCACTGTACTGGGTGCCTGAGAAGATGGACTAGGTCCCCCAACTGTACCAGCATGTTGCGCTTGGTGCACCTCGGGAACTAATGGCCTGGGAGGAACACCAGTAGCAGGATGGCCGCGTCCACCCGAAGATCCACTAGGATGTGTTGAACCTCCTTGTTGATAGGGCTGGCCACCCCTTCCCAGTTGATGTTCCATGGGTGCTGCATAATATTGAAGGGGAGAAGTTCTCCCACCTCCAGTACGTCCTCCATATCCCCCACGCTGCGGACCAGATCCTCTCCCTCCTTGGGGGGGTGGCTGGTAAACCGGTTGTTGAGGCTGAATGATTGGGCGTTGTACACCACCATGTCGACCACCATCAAAAGTTTCATGGGACGCAGAGCTATCAGCTGGTCCAGGAAGGTCTGTCCTCTTCTTCCTCACCATTGTTGGAACTGCAACAAAACATTAAACAGAAAATTACAAGCTGTTGAAGATAAAAGAGACAAAGGATAAGCACGAACAGCAACAGATGAAAAACACAACATAGAGCAATTTAAACAAAGTGCAGTCAAGTACAATAGGATGTGTTCATTCCTGCTTTACGTTTGTATGGAATGACATACAAATATAAGATCATTGAAAATAGTTAATAAGCTGAATCAACAAATTCTACGTATAAACAAAAAAAATAAGATATAGGAAAATCAATATCAATCCCCCAGAAAAATAGCTTTATACTGCATACAAACATAAACAAGTCGAAAGCCCAAATCGAATATGCAGCCTACATATACTTTCAGATACTTAAAAAACAACAAGTTCTAACAGCCGTGGTGTATATATAAGTATAACCGACTTCTTAGGTTTAAATAGAAAGAGATGACAGTTCCACTCCAAATCCATCACACTCAACGCAGTCTCTAAACAAAATATCCGACAGAGAAGCGCATGATTTACAAAATCCATTCGACTAGCTCTATCATTTCCACGATGCACGAAATGCAAGAGTAGTTTACCTATTTTCCATTGCCAAAAAAACAACACAAAAGCACAAATCAACAACGAATCATTCACCAAGACGCATACAATCCAGATCCAAACCTCGAGTTTCACCTTAGAGACAAAGTCAGACTGCAGTCGAAAACCCCAAGCGAGAAACCAGATGAAAAGGGAAACGTCGTGACGAAGGGACGCGCAGAGGACTCGAATATAAAGGGAGGAGACCACTGGCTGTGCTGAACAACGGAAATGACTATAATGCCACTTGCCCTTGTCGTGTTGTCATCAACTCTCCGTGCCCCCCGTAAATTTTAGTACTTTTTTATTAAAAAAATTATCGCGCAATTCAAAAATTACCGAATCGATATGACATAAATACAAGACATATACTCGATTATGGAAGATTATCTTGATTGGAAATGAATTAATATATGAAGTTACGGCATTAATTATGATTATATTTTGATTTATGTTTTAATGGATAGGGTAATATTCAAATTAAAGGACTAATTTTCATGTGTACAACATTATATATACGATAAAAGTACAATTCATAATTGTCATCATCCGCTGTCAAAATTCTAAAATCCTATTAACGACTAATTAACCTAAGGAGAAAATTTTTTAGAAATTCCTGGTGACGTCGTTATCGGTACCGAACCGGAATATGAGACTTTTGATCTCTTATGTATGAGATTTCCAAGGATATAACCAATTTTAATGACAGATGGTGCCAAGTATGAATTATAATTTTTATCGTACATACAAAACTTTACGAAATTCCTACAAATTAAAAAACTTCATTCCAAAAAACAGTGTCCAGTAAGCCCTATTTAATGTTTCTAGAATCTCTACAGGGGTAGCAGATATTATTTCCCGTTATAAAATTATTTCCAAATTAGTTTGCTTTCACAAATTTAACAGAAACATGGGGACGGAGAGTGCGTGAGTGGGAGTGGTGGACGGTAGTTACGAGGGGACGTGAGCGGCACGTGGAAAATCGTTGACAGCTTTCTCGGGAGAGACGATACCTGCCCATCCAAAAAATATCCCTCTCCCCTACACTCCGGTATTATCATTTCATTATTGATCCAAATATTAACATTCGTGTATATGGTTAAATGTAGTTTAAGGCTAATGGTATTTGTACTTTTTATACCAAACTTCGGCCTACGTTAAATTTTAAATTTTAAATTTTAAATCTTAAACATCAAATTTTGGAGAATAATTTGACAATTAACCTCCGCAACAATCTCATTTTGAAATCTAACCCCATATTTTATTTTTGATTTACTTTTATTATTCTTTTACGAAAAGGAAGAAAAGAAATAAAATACTAAACTGTCTTAATACGTTCTAATCTAGTCAATCGTCGGAAGACTTTTCACTAACCATCTCCGTCGAAAGGAAAACCCCATCGTAAAATTAAAAACCTAGACCCTTCAATCGAAAATTTCGACTGGATTCCTTCAATATGTCAGTCGATAAATCCTCAGACGTTGACATGGACTTTGATCAAACAATTCCCACTATCGTATGCTCATACGGTATTGACGGAAGACATTTTACTTTATCATCTCCGATTGTGAAAAACCTATTTGTGCAGACATTTATTTTATTTCGGATATATGTAGTGTATGGTTGAGGTAAATAGTTTATTTCTACTATATTCGCGTATTCCTTTTATTATTGTTATAATAATAATTACTATTATTACCACTATTATTAGGATTATTACTATTATTATTATGATTATGATTATGATTATGATTTTTTTTTCGAACTGGGGGTCTCCACGGAAACAATCTCTCTATCCTGTTGAGGGGTGAGGGTATGATTGCGTACATCTTACCCTCCCAGACCCTGCCTAAGGGCGGGATTTACTGGGTATGTTTGGTTTGGTTTGGATTGTGAAAAACCTAGAATTTAAAAGTTCAAACCATTAATGTCGTCGTCGCAGATTTTTCACTTACTCATCTTCGTCGAAAGGACGGCCTTCTAAATTGAACAAAACGTTCCTTCAACCTCGACTCGAATCACCTTCAATATGTCGTTATAGTGGGGATAAATTGGACAACCAATTGTCCATCCGGCGAGAGTTGCTAAAATACGCATGCAGACGACTCCAGTAATCGGGTGTATCACGACTGTCAGCATCATGGCTGTCGGCATCACGACTGTCGGCATCATGACTGTCGATATCACGACTATCGGCATCACGACTGTCGATATCACGACTGTCGGTTCAGTCTGGATAACCTCGATGATGCCACTAATGAACCTGCCTTTGACAATGTCGGGCGATGTCATTCGCCTCGGATACCGTCAACCATGATGCCGAAGTATTCGAAGAAAACCTTCATCAATAACTCGACCCGTCAATCTCGTTCAATCGTGGTGAACCCGACGGGAATTGATTGTCGTCCTTCCCGTTCCAATCCATCCCATCA
>JAOYMZ010068749.1:0-28194 GCA_025802335.1 Pinguicula primuliflora
GGTTAGGTTAGTGACAACTTATCATGATGTTGGTTACTCTGAGTTTGTGTTTGATTAGTGTGGGTTAGCTCTACTCCATTGGGAGATGACCTTTACTCATTAGTGAAGTTACTACTTGATGACCATGTATACTTGCATGTCACTCTAGATTTTCATCAGAAATCCCCTCTCCCCATTGTTATTTCTAATTGCAGCAGAGTCTTACCATTGGATATTACAACAATCTTTTGCTACGCAGCGGTTTAGGGGATATAGCATGCGCACTACATAGATAATGCAGCTATAATATGCTGATGATACATCGGTTTTCAACAATGGAACAATGGCAGACATAAAAGCTATAAAAATGTCTCTGAAGTGCCTAGAACTTATCAGCGGACTGAAGGTGAATTACACAAAAAGCAGGCTATTTGGAATAAACATAGCTGAATGAGAAATGAATGATTTTCTAAATGAGCTAGGTTGCCAGCTAGATACGATCCCATTTACTTATATAGGACTGCCAATTGGTGAAAATCAGACAAGATGCAAACTGTGGAACCCGCTGATATACAAGATGAAAAAATGAATAGTGAGATTGGAGCATAGTTACCTTAGTGTTGGAGGAAGACTGCTACTGATCAAAGCCATTCTAATATCTCTGCCAATGTTCTATATGAATGTCTACAAGACTCCAAAAACGGTCTTGAAGAAGATGGAGAAAATGTTAAGCAAGTTCTTGTGGGGTGGAGGACCGCGCAGTGCAGAAAGAAAAATTGCATGGATTCCTTGGACTGATATGTGCCAACAAACTGTGGATGAAGGACTAGACATAAAACAACTCCAAGCTTTTAACGAAGCACTATTATGCAAATAGAGCTGAAAGCTCTTACACAAACAGGATGTGAGTCTAATGAAAGTAATGCTGGAAGAAAAATATGGCGACTTAGATTGTTGTATGCTATATGAAGGAAACACACAACTGCTGAAACATCAGTCAATATGGTGGCATAATCTGATTTCTCTAACTCGAGTGACGGAATGGTTTTGGAAAAATGTGAGTAAGAAGATTGGTGATGGGTATGATACATATTTCTGGGAGAATAGGTGGAGCAGACAATTCAAATTGCTAGACCTCTATCTTACTCTATATCACGCGACCACGGACAAGTACGTGATGCTTGCACAGAAACAAAGTGTCGACAGAATGGAGACCTAAATTGGAAATTGGTCTCGAATAGAAATCTTACCACTCAAGAGCAAGAATGGGCTGATGAAATCCGGATAGCAATATCAGGACACCACTTAACGCAAAATGCAGTAGATATATGGATTTTGCAAAAGAAAACACATCCACAATATACAGTGAAGAGTGCGTATCATATCTGGAAGAATTGTGTAGCAAGATTAGTAGTAAAACAATACCTGGCTCAAATCTGGAACAGTTTTTTGATCCTCAAAGAGACGCTGCTGGCCTGGAAAGTTCTGCAAAATAAAGTTGCCACAAAAGAGAATCTGATAATAAGAGGAGTGGACATCGAAAATGAAATAGGTTGTGATGTATGTAATTAACAACTCGAATCAATTCAGCACCTATTGTTCGAATGCCAATTTGCGGAGCATCTCTGGGATGAATTGTACCTGTGGATTGCTGGCTGCCGAAGACCGATTGCTATCGAATTGTGGCCTAACTTTACGACGCATATGGAGATGATCTCCTCTAAAAATGATGCAGATTTCTGGAAATCAGTCTGGATAGCAGCAATCAATGAACTCTGATATGTAAGAATAAGAAATTTTTTTAGAAACACCATGAAGTTTTGTGGGAATCCATTGCAAAGCTACAACATCGAATATGAGAAAGAGGCAGAGCTAGAGGAATGTTCAGGGGCTTCTCCATTGTCGACTAGGAAAGAGATGCAATTAGTTGCTATATGATTGTATTCTCGGTTTAAAAGATAGGAGGAAGAAAGAGACAGGAAACATCTTTGTACATATTGTAAATATGTGTTTACATTAATGAAATTTGAAATGCTTTGCTAAATAAAGTATGTGAACTTCTTTCCTTGAGCTCTTCATTTGTCGAGATGCAAAAATGACAAAAAAGGCATCATTGGTTTGTGTTTGATCGGCATGGGTGGGGATGTAAACTTTGTATTTTGAAAACCTTCTGGTAAAAATGTGGTATTTAATTGTGGTTTATTTGCTTCAAGGTGTGGATTATGATATAAGAAGATTTAGGTCCTAACAAGATGAAGAAGCTTCGAATCAAGATACAGAATCCATCTCCTTGGATGCTGCAGCCAGCACGTCACAGTATGCACATGAGAAATTGGTCACCAATCTTTCGAAAGATATGTTTGATATGAAAATTCGAGATGATAAAGCATATAATTTTGAGGAGACTTCAACAGTTTGATTAGCATCTGTTTTCTGCTGTAAATAGCCTTGTAGTCTGAGATGAGTTTTTCAGTACGTACTTCATTTGCAGGATGCTGCGCCTAATGAAGTTGGTAGCAGTGGAACAGAAGCTGATCAAATAATTATGATATCAATTGACGGCAGAAATGGGCAGGCAAAACAGGTTGTTGATGTTGAATATATCAAGTCTATTTAACTCACTATAAATAGGTGAGAGGGATTAGTTAGGGTTAAGAGAGATTGTGAAAAGTGTCCTAAGAAGGAAAGAATTGAGAGAGTAGAGAAAGAATTTTCGCAAAAACTCAGAGCAGCGACCGCAAATCTTATGTCACGCCTTTGTTCACCGTTGGATCTGGCTGAAAATTTTTCATTGGGTTTAGAATTATTGGATCTTTCTTTTGACCGGTCAGATTAGTGAGAAGTTGTCGGAGGAAGGAGATATTGCGTCTGAATAGTAGCAGGCAAAATCTGGTTTTTCAATTTCTCTTGTTCTCAAATTCCATACTTATTGTTGTGTTCTTAGGCAGATTGTTGAGCACGATTTGTGCTGCATTTGTGGACTCTCTTGTATCAAATTTTGATCATAGTGGAGTATGATTTGCTGGCTTGTGCCCGTGATTTTTACCTCTCACATTGAGAAGGGTTTTCCACGTTAAAATCCCTTGTGTCGATTTTAGTTGCTTTCATTTATTTGATATTGGTGCTCCTCACGGATTCTAACAAGTTGGGAAATTATTGTCCGCTGCATATTGCTCTATATTTATTATCAGAGTTGAATTTTTCATTAAACTATTGTGCAGAATTTTGGCTTGCAGTGCCGAAATCTATTCTCGGTCGTTGGAATCATCTAACTTAAAAATTAAGTCTCGCGGGTCAAAATTCGCAACCCGAACTGCGGGTTTTGAGCCAGAATTAATTTTTTTTTAACATTTTTTATTTCGTTCTCGTTCATCTGCTTCTGCCGGTTGCGTTCAACCGTGACCCTCGTCTGTCCATCGTCTATCTGGAAAACACAAGTTGCAGCACCAGCGCTAACGATTTCGTTGGCCATATTCGTCTTCTTGCACACGAACGAAGCAAACTCCGACTCAGATTCCTGAAAATAAGTCAAGTTTTGAAACTCGAAGGTCTCTTCTCCGCCGGCGGTGGGTCGGACACTCCCATACCCATTGCCTCCCTTCGAGTATTCGAATAAGAAGCCCTATCGAGTGACTCGTGTATGCTGAAAATGTCTTCCGGAGAAGCAAGCGAATTTACTTGCTTCACGAAATTTGGATTCTTCGAAGAATTCAGACGAGTTCTGTCCTTCTTCCATTTTCCAAGAAGAAGAAATAAAAAAATATATGCTTGCGGGTCAAAACCCGTGAATTCGAGTTTTGACCCACGATATATCAATATTAAAGCAAAATGATCTCGATCGTCGGATAGCGATCGATCCGACGGCCGAGAAAAGAACTTGACTTCCTAAGTCAATTTTCGGCACAAGAAGATCGGCTAGTGAAAATTCTCGAATGGTTTAAGGCACAGATAATATTCTAGTCGCTAAACAAATCGCAACCCAATTTTGCTGACGTGGAATATACTTAGCAACAATCTTGTCCGTTCATTTCGTAGTAAGTCAATTTCTATTTGTCCGTACAATATACAATATACAATATACCCACTAGGGTCTTTTCTGTTGCAGTGCTTTCTTCATTTTTTACCATTAATTTTGTTTGTGTCATATATTATATTAAATTTTATACAATATACCTATTTTGTTTGTGTCATACAAATAATTAAATTTAATTGTTTGTAAAATTAAATTTATTCGACGAATCGTTTATCGTTTGTTGAAATGGAGACCATCATAATTAACAACACATTATGCACTTTTATTTAACATGAAATTTAATAGTTTCGATGTATTTATTATTTAATTATTTTTTTATTTTGATTAAATTTTAATTTTGTACCATTATTAGTTTTTTATGAGATTGATAATGTTGTGATTGTCAAAATTTTCATTTAATACATAACCCAAATTCAACTCTTGCACTTTAATTGCTCATGGAATGAGAAATCAAAAATGGATTTGTCTTGGCTCTTCAAATATGGACCCTGGTTTCCGATGGAGTCTTGCCTCCCACGTTTACCTCTTGTCCAAGGAGAAGGATCTCAGCACTGTTTCCTTGACTTTTCTACTCATAGATGTCTGTCTGTGTGGCCGAAAATCATATAAAAGAAATGCCTTATCTGGCACAAAATAGAAAAGAAACCCGACCAATTTGGCCCTTTGGGGAGCATTCAGGCCCTGGATGTATCTTTTGACGGGTATGTCTGTTTTTAGTTCAGAGTCCCGCGCTTTCCTCTTTCAAGAAACGACTAGTGATTTCTTACTCAACCCAGTTTTCCTGCGTTTCTTCACTGGTTCTTTGCATCTGACTCTAGTCGCGATCGTGATTCTTTCTTGGATTTACAAGAAAGTTGTGAGCAGTGATGATGAAAATAGGAAACGCAATGCCGGGCTCGGTGGTCTTTTATACTATAAGCCAACTATGTTTTCCTGTTTGGGGCTTTCGATTTTTAATCTTATTCTATCACTGTTGCACCTGTTTTACTGGTATAGAAATGGCTGGTCCGATGAAAAGATTCTAACTTTAGTGGATTTAGGGGTGAAGACATTGGCTTGGCTGGTTCTCTATCTTTTCTTGCAAATATATTTATTGAATTCGGGGCAAACCAATTACCCTCTTGGTTTAAGGATCTGGTGGGGGGTTTTCTTCTGCATTTCCTGTTGTTGCGTTGTGATAGACTTCCTGTATTACTGGAAGCACCGATATTTATCAACTCTGTTTTGGGTCTCCGATATTGTCTCGTTTGTTATGGGCTTGGTTTACTGTTATGTGGGGTTCGGGATATGGAAAAAGAATGAAGCTAATAATATTAGAGAACCACTTCTTGATAGGAATGGTGTCGAGTCAAACTATACTCTCAAAGGAGAAGAAACTGTGACTCCTTATGCCAAATCTGGTCTATTTAGTCTCTTTACCTTCACTTGGATGAGTCCATTAATTTCTCTCGGATACAGAAAAACATTAGACCTAGAGGATGTTCCTCAACTAGCTGGTTCTGATAGCGTTAGGGGGTCATTTCCAATTTTTAATTCCAAGCTCAGGTCTTATTGTGGACAGAGTAACAAAGTCACCACCATTATGCTGGCGAAGGGATTAATCTATACAGCTTGGCATCAAATTGCATTATCTGGTTTCTGTGTGCTTGTGTCCACATTGGCATCTTATGTTGGTCCCTACCTCGTTGACGATTTCGTCCAGTATCTGAATGGCAAGAGACACTTCAAAAATGAAGGATATGTATTTGTTTCTGCATTTTTCATGGCAAAGCTATTCGAGAGCTTAGCACAGAGACACTGGTATTTTTCGGCACAGCAGGGTGTTTACAGGGCCAGGGCAGCACTAGTTGCCAAAATCTATAACAAAGGATTGACTCTTTCATGTCAATCCAGGCAGGAACATACAACAGGTGAACTCATAAATATTATGGCTGTCGATGCAACAAGGATCGAAGATTTTGTATGGTACATACATGAATCATGGATGATTGTTCTAGAGGTTTCCCTGGCATTAGCAATATTGTATAGAGATCTTGGTCTTGCTGCAGTAGCTGCACTTTTTGCTACTGTTTTGGTGATGCTAGTAAATGTTCCATTAGGGGATTTACAGGGTAAATTTCAGGAGGATTTGATGAAAACTAAAGACGACAGGATGAAAGCAACTTCTGAGATCTTAAGGAACATGAGAATTCTCAAACTTCAAGCTTGGGAGTTGAAGTTTCTTGCTAAAATCATGGATATTCGGAAAAGTGAGAGGGGGTGGCTGAGAAAATATCAATATACCGATGCTGTCATCACATTCATCTTCTATGTTGCACCTACTTTTGTGTCGGTGGTGACTTTTGTTTCGTGTATGATATTGGGGATCCCTCTCGAGTCAGGAAAGATACTATCTGCCCTTGCAACTTTTAGAATCCTTCAAGAGACTATCTATAATCTTCCTGATGCAGTATCTATGACGATTCAGACAAAGGTTTCGCTCGATCGAATTGCTTCATTCCTTTCTCTCGATGATCTACCTCCAAATGTAGTGGAAAAGCTTCTTATTGGTAGTTCTACCGCATCTGTTGAGGTAATCGATGGGAACTTTAGCTGGGAAGCATCATCTTCCACTCCCACATTGAGAGGTATTACTCTCAGAGTGTCCAAGGGCATGAGGGTTGCAGTTTGTGGCACGGTTGGTGCAGGAAAATCGAGCTTACTTTCTTGTATTCTAGGGGAAATGCCTAAAATATCTGGGGTTGTTAGGCTGTCGGGGACAAAGGCTTATGTTCCACAGTCGGCTTGGATACAGAGTGGAACAATTGAAGAGAATATATTGTTTGGCAAACAAATGGATCACCAGTGGTATGATAGGATCCTGGAAGCATGTTCCCTAAAGAAAGATCTGGAAATTCTTTCATTTGGCGATCAAACTATTATTGGTGAGAGGGGGATCAACATGAGTGGTGGACAGAAGCAGAGGATACAGATTGCACGTGCATTATATCAGGATGCTGACATTTATTTATTCGACGATCCATTCAGTGCTGTGGATGCTCATACAGGGACTCACCTTTTTAATGTAAGTAGGCTACCTCCTTGATAAACTGTTTCATATACTTTTCAAAGTTGCCCCCCATATTAAGTTCAATTGTTTTAGGCATACTAATGTTTCTTGCTTTATGTTTTAGGAATGTATTCTACGGATTCTGGCTTCTAAAACTGTAATCTATGTTACACACCAAGTGGATTTTCTGCCCACAGCAGACCTGATTCTTGTAAGCTCTCGTCCTCCAACTTTTTCCAATTAATAGATAGATGTCAGTCTCTGTCTAGTGAAACGAGTCTATTTATGCCCTCATTAGGTCATGAAAGATGGTGAAATTAAACAAGCTGGAAAGTACAATGACATCCTCAAATCGGGAACTGATTTCATGGAACTTGTTGGAGCCCATATGGAGGCTTTGTCGGCTCTTGATTCCATGGAAGTGGAAATAACAACTAGTGGCGAGGAGAAGAGCTCTGAAGATACCAACTCTGATATGCAAACACGTGAATCTCAGAAGGATGGGAAGGATAAAGTTGATGGTGAAGAGAAGGGTCAACTTGTACAAGAAGAAGAGAGGGAGAAGGGAAATGTTGGGTTATCAGTTTACTGGAAATATATTACAACAGCTTATGGGGGACTTCTAGTACCGTTTGCGTTGCTGGCACAGATTCTGTTTCAAGGTTTTCAGATTGGAAGCAATTACTGGATAGCTTGGGCGACTCCAGTGTCAAAAGATGTGGTACCTCCTGTTGGAGGTTCCACCCTTATTCTCGTGTACGTGGTCCTGTCCATTGGGAGCTCTATCTGCATCTTGGCCCGAGCCTTGCTTGTCGTGACAATTGGATTTAAGACAGCAAACATACTCTTCGACAAGCTGCACATGACTATATTTCGGGCGCCGATGTCATTTTTCGATTCCACTCCAAGTGGGCGAATCCTCAGCAGAGTAGGTGAAATATTAGTCTTGGTTTGTTTTGATCATCATATTAGTTCATTGAACCATTTTAAGTACGTACGTCAAAGTCTTATATGGAATTTTTAGCATGAAAGATTCTTTCTGACCTCGCTCTTCTCCTTGTCAGGCATCAACAGATCAGAGTACAGTTGATTTGAACATGGCATCTACAGTTGGGCTGTTTGCTTTTGCTATAGTAGAACTTCTGGGAATTATAGGTGTTATGTCACAAGCTGCATGGCAGGTCTTTATCGTCTTTATTCCCGTGATAGCACTTTGCATATGGTTGCAGGTACATGCAAACAGTTTAATTTGAGACACAGTCTTGGTCCATGGCTTGGCATTCATTTTCTCTTTACCATTTACAGCGATATTACATTGCTTCAGCGCGAGAACTTGCACGGTTAGATGGGGTGTGTCAAGCTCCGATAATACAACACTTTTCGGAGACACTCTCGGGATCAAGCACGATCAGAAGTTTCGATCAACAACCAAGGTTCCATGATATAAGCATGAGACTGATAGATGCATATTCTAGACCAAAGTTTCACGCTGCTGGTGCCATGGAATGGCTTTGCTTTCGTCTAGACATGTTGTCGCTGGTGACTTTTACTTTTTCGCTGGTTTTCCTGGTCTCTGTTCCTGAAGGAACGATCAATCCAAGTAAGTGTTGTGGATACAAAAATAATCACTAACGTAAAGGTTTTTATTTTTTGGAAACAGCTCAATAACCTAATGTTGTTATTCCCTGTTTTACTCAACGAGTTTAGGTGTGGCCGGCCTGTCCGTGACATATGGTCTTAATTTAAGTGTGTTACAAGCCGTGATTGTTTGGCATCTTTGCAATCTGGAGAATAAAATCATTTCAGTCGAAAGAATACTTCAATACACTTCCATTCCAAGTGAACCTCCTCTTGTAGTGGACCTGAATAGGCCTCACAACAACTGGCCAACATGTGGAGAAGTCAATATACAAAATCTTCAGGTACCTCATGTTACATAGAGCTTTTATTATCCAGATTCCCGCATTTGGATAATTATTGTGCGGCAATTTAATCTAACGGTCTATATTAAAGTTAATCCTCATGATACTGCATTTTCAGCCTTATCATCCATCGCGTCTGATCTCTTTAGGTACGATATGCACCACATTTGCCTGTAGTGCTACGAGGCCTCACATGTACCTTCTTCGGAGGAAAGAAGATTGGGATTGTCGGGAGGACAGGAAGCGGTAAATCAACTCTCATTCAGACACTGTTCCGGATTGTTGAACCAACTGCTGGGCAGATCCTCATTGATGGTATCAATATCTTGTCTATTGGCCTTCACGATCTACGGTCGCAGTTGAGCATAATCCCACAGGATCCAACAATGTTTGAGGGGAATGTCCGAAATAATCTGGACCCTCTCGAGGAATATACAGACGAGCAGATATGGGAGGCAGAGTATCTAAAACGATTCAGAAATGCAATATAGCAACTAGCTTTCTGTCTCCCTCTTCACAACTATTGTTGATTGATTTGATTCTTTTGCTTTAGGTTCTTGATAAATGCCAGCTCGGCAACGAGGTCCGGAAAAAGCCTGAGAAGCTAGATTCTGCAGGTGTGTGTGTCGCTCAGCAATCAGTGATTCCCACCTCTAGTCCTAATGTAGGTAGTCACTCATACAATTAGCTCTTTTTTTCAGTATCTGAAAATGGGGAGAACTGGAGTGTTGGCCAGAGACAGCTCGTCTGTTTGGGTCGTGTGCTGCTGAAGAAGAGCAAAGTACTTGTTCTTGATGAGGCCACTGCATCAGTCGACACTGCAACGGATAACTTAATCCAACAGACCCTCAAGCAACATTTCACAGACTCCACGGTTATAACGATTGCGCACAGAATCACGTCTGTTCTCGACAGCGACATGGTCCTGCTATTAGACAACGGTGCACCACCCTCACTCTCTCGGTCATTCTGCTGTCCCAAGCTTCTGTGTACTCATCCTGTTACTTATCCATGCAGGGCTTATGAAGGAGTATGATACACCGGAGAAGTTGCTGGAAGACAAGTCTTCCGCATTTGCTAAACTCGTTGCAGAATACAGCATGAGATCGAATTCGAGCTCCAAAAATCATTAGCACCTGATTGGAAAAGGCTGGCCATTTGAAGTAGTCAGTAGATGATGATGAAAACTTGCCAAGAAACTTGGTGATATATACGGATATCGACGTGGACATTTGGAAATAGGGTCCCCATGTGGTTATAGT
Organism: Pinguicula primuliflora; assembly: GCA_025802335.1. Classification (NCBI taxonomy): domain Eukaryota; kingdom Viridiplantae; phylum Streptophyta; class Magnoliopsida; order Lamiales; family Lentibulariaceae; genus Pinguicula; species Pinguicula primuliflora. The sequence goes on from JAOYMZ010068749.1 coordinate 10,246, forward strand.
GCGAATAATGAGATTTCCTTCTGTGTCTTGTTTATAATATCGTTTCTAGCTTAAAATGGAGATTAATTTCAAAATGGACATTGGAATGTGACCAACCCTAAACCCCATTTCCTTCCATCGAAATGATCTTGATAAAAGAGTGTATTACCATACACATACAGTACAAAAGATTGAACTTTGAAGATTCAATTGACCTGCACCAAGTTGCATCAGTTACAACAATGTACTACATTATACAAAACACAGATATGTAGCTATCACATTCTTTCCTACTCTTGATGAGCTCACCAGGAAGTGGGGTTCGATTCGTTGCAGGCACAGCACAGCTTGCAGGGGAATCTAAAGCTTGACCTCAACATCAACACCGGCAGGGAGGTCTAGCAGCATCAAGGAGTCGATGGTTTGGGCAGTTGGGTAGAGAATGTCGATGAGGCGTTGATGCGTTCTGATCTCGAAGTGGAACCTTGCGTCCTTGTGGACATGTGGAGATTTTAGAACACAGTAGATTCTTTTCTTTGTTGGCAAAGGAACCGGTCCCATGATCTTGGCGTTGGTTGTTCTTGCAGCGTCCATTATCTGCTTGCACGAGTCTTCTATCAAGGGCACCCAATATGATCTCAATTTGATTCGAATCTTCTGCTTTAGTGAAACCTGAGAATTGTAACGTCGTTGAGCATCATCAGCACAATAACAACTGCTCTACTGCGATATACATAAAGCTTGCGATTTCATGATGCTTAAGGGGTACAAGATAGTGATGATATATATACTCTCGGATGGCATCCAAACTACAGAGAACAATACATTAAAGGTCAAAGACTCATAGGGGAACATAACAAAAAAGTATCTTACTCAAATACAATGATAGACCAGAGATTACCTCCTTTGGTTAAGAATGGATTAATGAGAAGAACTCACTGATTTTTTAAGAAACAATAACATTCGAGCTAGAAACTATTGGTTCGCTAGCAACGATATTTGAAACTACACAACATCCATCACTACTCTTAGTCCTTGGACTATACATATCTAAAGAAAAATATGCAATGCCTTTCTTTCGTCGACTACAACAGCAACGCACGCGCAAATTTCAAATATAAGATGGCGCTACGTATGCATTAATTCTTCACCATTATACTTGTTGAATCATTGATCATGCCAAGTATAAATAACAAATCGGAAACTGAGCAGTCTCATACTCTGTGTCATCAATTTTTTTATTGTTGCTATTACAATTCTGCACGATACCCGCATTACAAAATTTCTCTTGAACAAGAAAAAAAAAGATAACTCCATGAACAAAGAACCAATTCAGTTGAAGTATGAGAAATTTTCCAGTCCAGAATGTTACATACTGATTAAAATTCTTTATGTCCAGACATGTGTTTCTATCCGTAGGATTGAAACATTTTGGCAGTCTTCGAGTTGACCCAGTTCGTAATTTTGACCTCGTTAATGTAGATAATCTGATTTCAATCCAATCACAAGTATGGACGGAAAGAATTTTAATCTGTATGTAACAGGACTGGAAAATTTTCGGTATCACTACCACACTAAATTTTAGACATTAGCTAGAAATAATATCCAGAGGCAAACAACATATAACGAACACTAGCAATCATCTGAGCAAAAATTTCAGATAAAAACGATATGCGAAAGTAGGAAGATACCTTATCAGACTCTCCAACCACACTAAGCGTCGAGGTAGTAGAATCCTCACCCTGAAGGCCGACCATCAAACAAATCAGAACCCATTTTCAGTATACATAAGACAATTTAAAAAATCCATTCTTGCAGATCAGAAAACGAGTAAACCTGAAGAGACGACGTATCCACATTGGATTCCAATACTCCAGTCGCGACATAAATTCTCGATGTGGAAACCTTCGAAGCCTTGAGGTTCGGTAGGTTCGTGAAAGGCAATGACAGTTGATTCCTAGTGTGTGTAGTTGAGGAAGTGCAGCGCGGAAAAGGTATGGCCGAAGGTAGCGTCGATGAAACTGAAGCCATTATTCTTCTCACTAAACTTCCACGTTTCTCCTATCCAGAAGTTGGAGGTTCTTATATTGTACGACCGATTATTGGTATTGTAAATGGGCCGAATGAACTTGGTTTAATAGGCCCAATGGAGAAATTACCCTAGGCTATCCGTGAATTCAAGGCCCCGACCAATAGAGGTCCGTGAGACGTGAGTGCAGGAAGCAGGATAATTCATAATAGTGGGATTTTGATAATGTACGGAATGCACAGACACGAAAGCACGGCCCTCTCGCATCATCCCACATACACCACCAATATATAGTGTGTATTTTGGGCCCAGTATCAAAATCCATAATAGTGTGCCTTATGTTTACTTTAAGCAGATAAATGATATATATACAAAATAAAAAATTACACAATTTTATACGTTATCAAAACTATGTCGTTTCAGCGTAAAAATTACAAAATTCTGTAATCATAAAAACTGCATTTTTGAAACACTTGATATGCTTATTTGATTGGATATGACAAATTTTGCATTTTTACTCTAAAATGACATAACCATGATCATTTATAACTTTTGTAATTTTTTATTTTGCAAGTCTAGCATTTCATTAGTGATAATAGGCTAGACTATTCATAAGTTCAAAAGCCAATAGCCAAGTCCAGGAAACCTGCGGTATTGGAGAAGAGAAATGCTCGAAGGACCGAATACACGACCGAATTCCTGACCGAACGCTGCGAAGAGACAAAAACACACCCCTGGCGCAACTGTGTTTCTGTGCTAAGTGGAGGGCATTTACGTCATTTTGCTAGAATTCGGTTTAAAATTTTGGTCTCTTGTTGTACGTGCAGCAATGCTCATTCGAGAATTGAATTGTCGCTTATTATTAGGCAATAAAAAAATGAAGGCATGCCTCCTATAAGACACAATGGGTGGGGACACTTGAGAGTTACTGTTGATCGATATGAGCTCTTTTAAGACAACAAGAAAAAATACCCGGTTTGTATAAGGGGGAGGAGAGAGAACGTCTGGCTCCTCTCCTCCTTTAACCTTCCCCACACATTTTGAAACTAAGGTTCACCTTTCGGAGCACCGTCGCCACACTAGCTCAAGATGAGAGAATTGCCGGTCCCTGCTCATGTCCAGAGTCCTCTGCTCGCGACTGTCGCAAAACCCTGCTCGTGGCACTGTCGCCATTCTCTGCGCGCGACTCTGTCGCCATTTCCTGCTCACGGCGATATCGCAGCCCCCTGCTCACGGTCAGTGCCATGCCTTGCTTCTCCTGCTTGCTGTCACCGTCATCCCCTGCTCAAGGCTGTCTTCGTCGTGTTCGCAGACCTGCTCAAGGTTGACAGTGTCTTCTCCTTCGGATCCTCACCCCCTGTTTCCGACCGCCGCATCTCCCTGCGGCCCCTATTCACTGCCAGAGTGCGGACCCAGTTTCCGCTGCCTCCTGTTCCCGACCGCCACTGATTCCGGATGCCTTGTATTTCTTGCATCTCTGAGGGTGTGTAATCTAAGGACACGGCACGGCCGCAGGCCGCAACACCTGGCTGCACACATTGTGTGTGTGGTGCCCCCCACTTAAACCTAGGTTTGGGCCAACCCTAATTTTGGGTTGGCCCATTATCTGCTCCTCTTGACTGATACTCCAGTTAAGAGGGTTGGGCCAATCCAAGTTTACTTTTATTTTTATTTTATTCTTTTTTTTAATATGCTCACTTTTGGAGATTTGCTTTGTATTTGTACATATTTTGAGTTTGAATGAAATTCCTTACCCATCAAAAAAAAGACGACAAGAAGAACGTGCAGAGTTTTCACTAGTCGATCACGTTACAAATGTGTTAAAATCTCGTTAGAGCAGAGAGATTTTAGTGTATTGTGTACATAACTTTCATCGGCGGCCCAATTTCGTCTTCACTTATTCGGGTATTGACTGGAAGGACAAAATTGACCATGATAAGGTAATGACTATTTGATGAAATTTCAACCTCACAAATTGCCCTAGTAAGAGACTTCTTAAGGAAACTAAATTGAGAGCTTAAAAGGCAACAGTTTGTTGGAAATAATGGAAGTACGAGGAGATTTTCCAAAACTCTAACGTTTCAAACATAACCATTGTTTCCTCCATACAGGCATACTTTTCAGCTTCTCAACAAGCTATTCTCAATGACAAATCCAGAGCTAAACTGAAGGTTGGAGGAAGTGATCCAATACCAAGGTATGTCCCTTCAATTACTGCAAAGTTCCATCTCTCAGTAGATGCTGCAGTCATTAGCATTCGGGTGTCTCTGCCTATGGTGGAGTGATCAAAGACAGTCACCAGAGATGGATACTTGGTTTCTTAACTCGACTTGGACACTGCTCGGTGCTAACTGCCGAACTATGGGTAGTCTTCTTCGGGATATACACGGCTATGAATATGCAACTTAAACAAGTTAGCTTGGAATCTGATAGCAGGGAAGCAGTGCTATTGCTAAATGACAGAGGGACCAACCTGCTAAATGCAGGCCTTCTACAGAGAATCAAGGATCTGCTCACACGCTATCCCTTGTTATCAGTTAAGCACACATCTCGAACAACAATCTAGAAGCTGACTGGTTAGCTAAAGTGGGTTTGGCTCGAAGCTCTGGCCATCTGCAAATCTTTCTTGCAAATCCATATTTGCAGCCAGAAACATCCAATTCATCAGTTTTCCTCTTAGACCCTGCTGCTATGGATACCCAACACGCCGAGCAGTTGTGGGCAAAGATCAAACAAGCAATTGAAGTGCTGCCACCTGGCCACATAAATGATAATGCTATCTTGACCAACCAGGTTCTTCGTAGTGACGATCACGATTTCGTCCTGTTGCACACAGGGGGGATGACGAGATCAGAACGGGTGGCCTGCATGCATTGGGAGCAAATGAGCTTTTTGGTTTGGAAGTTGTGACCGAAGCAACTCCACAAAACTGGCGTGAAATGGTCCTTGCAGATGAGTTTCCGGTTGAACAAAGATCTAGTCCCTTCATCACACTGCCTTGTAGTAATCCAAATGCTCCAATGAATTCAACAAATCTGCCCAGCAACTCCACTGCTGCTAGCCGAGTCCAAGAGCAACAAATTCTCTTCCAGTTCCAGCCCCTTGAAGAATGAGGAGTCTTTTATCTTTTCTTCTCGTCTTTCACGGCTTTTGCCTCATTTGTAAAAAAATGCAAGTTGATTTGATGACATATGTTTGACATATAAGTTATTATTTAGGCAAAAATATAAAAGAAAATGTTGGAGATGAATTGACCGGATCTGGCAACGTAACAAAGAGATCGTTAGTAAAGACAAGAAACAAAGGATACAGAATCGTAAAAACGAAATGTATATAGGAAATCCTGTGTCAAAATAAGCGCGGAAGCGTATAGCAGCGATAACACGAGCGTAGAACGTCGGAACAGTAACAGGCTATCAGTTATGGCCTCGGTCAACCTCGTTGACTGCATTGGAAACTGAAACAATCGGTTCAATCGAGAGAGAATGAAGCAAGGATTAAGGATCCGGTGAAATAAACGGAGAAAGATCCATATAGAGCGATGAAATGTCGATCAGAAGATCGAAAAGTAGGGTTTCACAGTGTGAGAGAGCGCCGCACAGAGAGATACGAGTGTAAGGAGTGAAAAGTGATGAAAAAACGTTAATATGGTTTATATACGGAGTCCAGAACCTTCGGAGAATACAGAGGGAAACAAGCCAACAAAATTGGGCTTATATCGATACAGAACACATGAAGAGGGAGATGGGCCGAACAACTGGGCTGAGTAGAGGTAAGAATAAATTGTGAAGGGCCCAACCAAGAAAATGTGATAATGGATAAAAGAGGGATAAAAGGGAAATGGGAAATGGGCTAAATAAACGGGAGGCCCAATGACCAAAAACAGACCCAGAATCAATATTTAACTAATGAACCAGTATCCGAGTCTTCCGAGGTCAACTGAGGTATATTCCGAGAATGTGAATTTCAACCTCCAGATTACGCTGAGCGTTACCCGGTTGACAATTCAATTTGAGTCATCATGAACCCGAAGGTTTAGACTCATATAAACAATTACATCATCCGGCAATCTTCGGGACTGTGAATGTGAGTGAAGTACACAAAACATAAACCGTGCACAGTGTGTGCAAATTAAACCATACGAAATTGAAATACGTGTAAGGTAAGAAATACTCCCTCATGGGCCTCGAATTGAGCTTTAATAATGGGCTAAAAAATATGAGGTCACACCCAACAGAAAAAATCCTTTATTTTTATTTTTATTTTTATAATTAAAATGAATGATTTATTTTCTCTAATTATTCTACTAAATAGTTGTAATTTGATTAACAAAAATGCTAGTTTATGCGAAGTGTAATAGATTCATTTCACATTTTTTTGGGAATTGAAATATAACGAGTATATCAGAATTCGTCTAACATATTAATTTTGATGCGTGTAAATGATTAAATAAAATTTACCAAGGTACACAAGTTTTTCGATAAATGTGGCATTACAGTTCGAACAAACAAACAATATATCCCAAAGTTGATTATTAAACAACCTCGTAGTTCAGTTGTCTTAGGATTCTATTCATTCAATACTTGAATTCCAGTCTCCACCATATAAGAGCGCGAGAGTTATGTTTTGTATTCTACCCGCTCCATGTCCCTAATGCCGCTCAACAATCCATCTTTTGTTTTTCTCCCTCTAAACACAAGTATACTTGCCCCATTAATATTACAACTCTATCTCTATAGCTCACCCCAACCTCTGTAACTTCCTGTCAAAACTCTTTAAATCCTATATAAATTACGATCACAGAAGGTTTCTCTCGTGGCCGATACATTAATCCTCTCATAAATCCTCATAAATCTTCTTCATTCCCAGTTCCCCATCAATTAAATCACGACGATCTGATAGATAGGCTCAAAACAGAGCTTATAGTAATAACAGAGTGGTTTTTAAAAAAAAAACATCAGCTCAGACCAACGGAAGTCGCCTCTCTCCCAGCGATGGGTCATTCCGGTTTCTGGTGGTGGGCGGTGGTCCTTACGGCGGTGTTTGCCGGAGCTGGCGTGATGGGTGTTGAGCAGAATCCCGGCGGCGGCGGCAGGGGAAGAGATTATATATCGTGGAGGGATCTGACGGTTGAAACAGATTATCGTTTCCCGTTGAGGAACATGGATGACTGGAGCCAAGTGATCGTCGTTGATCCCAACGGACGGGGAGATACGCTGACAGTTCAAGGCGCGGTGGATATGGTGCCGGAAAATAATGCGAGGAGGATCAAGATTCGCATTCTCCCAGGCGTTTACAGGTTTTTTAAATTCTGTGTTTGTTCTGTTATTCATTGTTGTTGTTTTGTATGTTCATGCGTTGCATGCAGTTGGATTTGTTTTTGGTTGTGAGGAAAGTGGTGTAGAAAGTGGGAGAGTGAGGAGCTGACGTGCTTTTTTAATGGGGAGTTCTTTTTGGGTTGTTCTAAATAACTATGTTTAAGAAACATCTAATTTAGGGCGCACTTACCGCCTACTCGAATGATTCCGAATGCCACCTAAATACTCGTTTACAGGTGGGGCTAATCGGGCGCTTAGAATTCCTAGATGCTAGGCTTGTCCTAACCCTAAATACCAACTTCTAACATTTCACAATTAATATTAGAATTCAGAGCCAATTTTATGTCAATGATATGCTGACATATAATCGTCACTTGTGCAGAGAAAAAGTTCACGTTCCAAAAACCAAGCCCTACATTTCCTTCATTGGCAATGCAGATGATCCCTCCGCCACCGTGTTAACCTGGCACGACAAGGCTTCCGATCAAGCCCCCGGCGGTGGTACATTGGGAACATGGAACTCTGCTTCCGTCACAGTATTATCCGATTATTTCTGTGCTTCGGGGATCACTTTCGAGGTAATTGAAAACAGACCCTTCTTTTGTTTTTAACTTTTATAAATTCATTCGAGTACTGGTATTGATCGATCAAAACCAACAGAACACCGTAGTTCATCATGTCGGAGTCATTGGGAACCAGGCTGTAGCTCTTCGCATCGGCGGCGACAAAGCTGTGTTCTACAAAGCCCATTTTCTGGGATCACAGGATACGCTGCTCGATGAAACGGGTTCTCATTACTTTTACCAGTGTTTCATTCAGGGGACAGTGGACTTCATTTTTGGCAACGCAAAATCTCTGTATCAGGTTACTTTCTTTCTTCCATCAGCTTCTAAGGTACTTTCCACCAACTGCAGTCCTGTTGTTAACATTCTGTTTGCTATCTCTCTGTATAGAACTGTACTATTTCAGTTGTGTATGACGGGTATGCCGTGGCAGCCCAGCACCGGAACTCAGCCGAGGAGGATACAGGGTTCTCATTTGTCAACTGCACCATAACCGGCAATGTGGACGTTTATCTGGGAAGGGCATGGGGGAACTACTCCCGGATCGTCTACTCGTACTGCGAATTCGACATCGGTGTGCGCCCAGGAGGATGGGAGGACTGGAAGATCGGGTCCAGAGACAGGTGCAAAATCTTCCAAACCCATGAACATGAACAGAGCTTTCACACAAGCAAGATCTGCAGAAAACAATGCAGTTTCCGAACTGTGTGAACCTGACCTGCTTTTTTTTTTTTCTTCTTCTGCAGTACTGCTGATTTTGGTGAGTACAAATGCTGGGGAAAAGGAGCAGATAGAAGCAGACGAGCAGAATGGACCAAAGCATTAAATTACACGCAAGCAAGTCCTTATCTCAACACTGGTTTCATAAACGGGGAACAGTGGCTGAGATTATACACAGTTTTCTAGTACACAATTGATGTGAAAAGTTAAGTTCTAGGATCAACGCTTGTACATTTTCCTATTGCATTTCCCAAACGAGCAAATAAGAGACTATCTGGTAATAACTATATATACATATACCTAATTGTCACAAGACTAAAAGCATGAATATAAACCAACTTTTCATACAAACACAAGGCTCCACATTGTCGGATTACAATGAAGATAAATGGTAGGGATACTAAGTACGGATTTCTCTGTTCTTTCAAATATAGAGTTAAGTAAAACAAAGCTGCCACGCATACATAATATTTTTATGCATAAAACATACTTAATGTCGTTTTGCGTTTTACAGTTCATTAGTAGCAGTCGTTTTGTAATTAATGTCAGTACAAACGACAACCACTTTTAAAAACAAATAACATGAAACGACAGTAAGTATGCCATAGAAAAGTACTAAGTATGCCTAGGCTTTTTGTAACTAAAATGGGTTGATCCTAGATTATCAAACTCGACTTTGTACATCTATGGATTACCATAACAGATAGCCTATCATCATATACAAGAAATATTAAACTACGAAAATAAATATTACCCGTAGGAATTATTCAGTCAGCATTTCAATCGTGTCCTCGTCACATATCAACTCAGAAATCTCACAATCCACCAAGTTGTTGTCCTCATCGTCAGAATCAATTTGGTTTTTGTTCACATGGCTCACAAGAAAGGGACCCTTTTGGACAAGAGATCGACCCAAGTTAAACTCCGTGTTATCCTTCTCTTCTTCGTTAGAATGGTCGAAACAATTATTGTTTTCTTCATTTCGAAGAGCCCTCTGCTGCTCATTATTACTGCATTCTTCTTCCAATGGGATATTCATTAATGCCATGCCGGGAGAGTCATGAATATCATCTTCAATACCTTTGAGTTTAGGACTGGCAACAACTTTAGAAAAGGAAGGGGGTGAGTTAGGGAACTCAGCCACAACTTGAACAATTGAGAGCAGCGGTGAGGTTATTCTATCCACAGCTTCTGCAGAGATGGTTGAACAAACCTTTGGGTTTCGTTTTATATCGACCCACCGATCACCAACCCAATCTTTTGAAACTCGTAGATTGTTCAGCTCAACGTTCAAATACAGATTCTCACCTGAGAGATCATAGAGGAAATACATATCATGATAAACTAGTCGATAGATTTTGTTTTTTATTAAGTTGTGCATAAGCTGCAAGATATAAATTCAAAGGGATGAGCTTTCTGTATACAAAGATTAGAGAGAGTGGAAACCTGGAATGCAAATTTGGTAGATCCCATTTTTAGCATCAGTGTTGCTTGAGATGACCCCTTCCCACCAGCCATCACTCCACCAGGTATCAGCAGGAACTCCAACCTCAAAGGTTTCTCTCTTCCCATAATAAGGATAGGTAGGCCTAACTGTGAGCCGGTCACTACACCTCATACCCAGCTTATCAGATTTGGCGACTCTACATGTAGGAATCCATTCCTACAGATTAGCAAAGTTTATGTTATCCTTGAGATCACCTATGTTTAAAACATCCCGCTAATGAACAGAAATAGAATGCTTCAACTACTTGCATTCGCAAATCTTCAAACAATGGCAAGGGGATACTATAAAGATAAGAAGGAAGACAAACCTCAAGATTTGTGCCAGTATCTTCATCAATTACATCATCGTATCGTAATTTCATCCGTCTCCTGGAGAGTTCCAAGACCGTGCATCTGAACCAACAGCCGCGCAGACCACTGTCTTGACAAAGAGATTCCACCTTCTCATTTGCTGCAAAAATTGGCATCTCTCGAAGGTTACTTTCATCATGCTTGAGGAAATTTGGCTCCTCAATTAGGACACCATATCTCATGTATGGAAAATCACAGGTTGATTTATAATGCTCCCTGTAACCTCTAATTCTTTTTGAACCAACTTTCACATCGTCCTCTGAGCTAAACTCTTCTTCCTCGAAAAAATCAGCACTAAAACAGGAGAAAATTGGCTGATCGAAATAACCACGCAATCTACTTAATTTGAAAGGCTTTATTCTATTGTTTTTGAATTGTCTGAAGCAAAAGTGGACTCCATTTAACAAATCATGAGGAAAAACAGCCTGGCATTTCTCATAATGTTCGCGAGTTAATACTACGGCAGGACCATCAACGCATTCTGCACTGATGACCTGTATGTACGAAGTGATGAATAATTCTTTAGGATGAGGATTCCATAAAGAGACCACTCCTTGAACTTCCTTATTGTGGTGAAACCATCTGACTTTGACCTTTTTCTGGCACTTTCTATCTGCATACATATCTTCCATGTATGCAATATGGCGGTTCTCTTTTTCAGCCATTACAAAGACAAAAGATTGTACCTAAAAAGCAAAAGGTGAGCAAATCGTATATGCATTGAATTAATCCGGATTTAAAAATATTGAACTCTTGAATTAGTAGAGGGGAATACATTCCTAAGCACATGTTAAGAACAGAAAGATGGAGAGAAAAGATACATCGAATTACCAACATCCAATTACACAGCAGAAACTTACTGTTATTGAAACTCCACTTCTTCGAAATGCTGGATAATGCTTCAAAAGTTTACCACAAGCCCAAGCTGTCCCTGACCAAGAAATGTCTAACTGATGACCTTTCAAGTTCCTTGTTGAACGGTCCTGATCCGGAACGAAGTATGATAAATCAGATGATCACTCATACAATCATATTAACAATATGATAGATGGGCAGCATAAAACTACCTTATAAGGCGACATCTGCATCAGCGGAGCATTTGCCTCAGGAACCAGGCCGTCTTTTGGTAAAAATGTGAAACAGAGAAGAAAATCAATGTTTTAGAGAGAGAAAAATAATTTAGACTCCTAAATTTCCATTCATTGCTGGACACTGTCAGGCATTTATTCAGAAAACCCATCATGAAACTGGAAGAGAGGACCTAGGTGACCGTAGCACGTAATCCTGACAAAGAGATCATCTCAAACCATATATACTAGGTAATGAAAATAGGCTAACCCACAATCGGAAGGCATTAAGAATTGTACCCAGACTAAAAAAAGTCGCACCATTTGTTTTTTTCTACTTCACATGAACCGCCCATAGTAAATAACATTGCATTAAGACCAATAAACATAGAACTTACCAAGTTAACAACATCCCCATTGAAGTAATTGGACTATCAGAAAAAATACAAAAATGCTAATAACAGAAGCAGCATGTGCTTGCATTAAACCAGGAAGAAGAAAACATACTTGAATAATCTCGTCTTTTATGCAGTTTTGACAACATAGAAGTGAGCCAGTTCACGACTTCTCTCCTTGATCTCCATCTGAATCCAGGGCCAATTGAGTTATCAGCTCCATGGGCACTCAAGAACTCCTCGGAAACAACATAAAACATGTGTCTGACACTCCTCTCGGTACCAACAACTGCGAGAATCGATTCTTCTGAATTGTCTTTCAAGAAATAGTGAACTACGCGGTTGCCCCTTTCTTTGGACACATATTGCTCTTTCCACTCCACAAAGTACTGGTCTTTGGACGCCATAGCTAGTAATAAAAAAAAACCTTCAACCTTCAGAAGGCACTAGAGTCCTCGGTGAACTTTAATCGACAAACTAAACTTGAAACATAATACTTTGGGTAACGGAACCTCGCTGCCTCAACACAACAACAGAACCAGAACTCAAAAAATTGAAAGTCGAGAGGCAATTATAAAACTTCAACCACCAATTTAGGCCAGCCCACAAATACTCAGACCCTCGAATTTCAAAAGACGGCCTCACTCAAGGCACAAGAAACTACCCGAAGTTGAGTCCTTGAAGATCTGCTAGAAACTTACATAACCAAGTCGGATAAATGGTCTGAAGAACGAAAACTCTGCAAAACTACTTGACACAACATAACATCTAAAACAGTTCATCTAAAAACAACAAACTAACAGAACGAAACTGCATCTCCGGCCGAAATTTCAGCAGTAAATGGGGCCTGGCGACGTAAACTGAATTGGCTTCTCCTCTTCCAATGGAAAGGGTAGTTCACGGAAGATTGAAAAGGGACAAATCATATAGTCAAGAGGACAAACAACAGCTGCTGAAGTTTGAGCGTTACATTCCTGCAGCTGATAATGGAGTAGGAGGAACAATGGCAGCAGCTGTCGCCGGCAGATAGGAGAAAAAGGGTTGAAAATAAAAAGGTTCGAATTATGATCTGAATGAAGAAGGGCAGTTTACGGTGTGGGCTCTCACACTACAAGCGGCTGAGCTGAGCTGAGGTATAGCGTATCAACGAATTACTCCAATTTGGGCCACATTGATTTTATATGGGCTTTTGACGTCACGCTATCCTTAATCTTGGGCCTCTCGTTTTGAAGAGCTGAGCATAGCGTCTCATGATATTTTAAATGACATGCAGAGTAGGGTTGTGTCATCTTTGTACTGCATTTGTTTCTTAATTTTCTTTGAGTAAATTGTAAATATATAGTTGCATGCATTTACAATTCTACTCTACCAAGGGGCTCAATAACATCATTACTCATTACCAATGAGAGACAATGATATTATTGACTTATACTCTTTTCAGCATAATCCGTATATAAAGAACTACTACCTTTATCATTACTTATCATAAAGTAACTTTGAATTTGTAATTCTAATCTGGACACTATCGATAAGTACTGGGTACACCATCGCTGGAATATCAGGGACTTGGATCTTCCTGGGCAAGTAAAAAGAGACATTTTCAGTGTAGCCATGTTTTTGAGGGACGATAAGTGTGTCTGGGAACCATCTAAAAGTGGAGAGTTCACATTTAGAGCAACTTGGGAACAGATTCGATACCATGCAACTGAGCAGGCAGTTTTTAAGCAAATCTGGCACCATTTGATCCCTATAAAGATGAGCATCCTAATGTGGAGAATCCTACTAGATGTAGTTGCTATTGATGAGAGAGTTCAGCGGGCTGGAGTGTATATGGTTTCCAAATGTTGTTGTTGCAAAACACACACCCAGACAAAATCAACGGACCATCTCTTCTCCTCCGGTGAAATAGCCACGTTAGTTTGGAATCATTTTGAAAACATCTGCTTTATCTCTCAGGCTTCATCCTTTGCTTGCCGTCTAGATAACTGAAATATTAAGGAAGGAAGTAGATTATGCCAAACTATCCGAAGATTTATCCCAGCTTGTGTCTGCTGGTCCATATGGGTAGCTAGATGTGATTGTATTTTTAATGGCAGTGAGTTGAAAGCTGAAACTGTGATCATTGTGGCGCAACGTTTCCTGAAGCATCTCTTATATCAGCAATCTGCTAGACAATAACTGCAATTGGAAGATCAGCTGATACTGGATGCTCTGAAACTTCCACAACCAAAAATCAGGAAACAGTCCAGCAGTACCACTCATCAGAGCTCAGCGAATTACGAGTTTAAACTACAAACCCACTGTTTCAAGAGGCCAGAGGAATTATGGGTGTAAGTGGTATTATTCTCAGAAAGTCTGGAGAATTTGTGACAGGCTTCACTTTTCGAGCAAGGAAACCTGAAGATGCTCACTTACAAGCAGTATATGCAGGGGTAAAAATGTGCATTAACAAGGGGCTGAGGAATGTCTTGGTGGAGTTAACTCAGGACATTGGATTTCTAGCACATAATGATGGCAGGGGATGTCCTTGGAGGTCGTTCTTCTCATTCTCTAGGATCCAGGAACTAATGCAGGGTCACGAGGATAAGGGGATTATCTTTGAAACTGGATTCTCAAAGCCTAGTTATCTAGTCCGTGTATTGGCAAAGTGGGATTCCTCCCATGGAGACCATAACTTTTATATGGAAGGGGTGCTGCCTACTCCTGCCAGATTAGCATACCAAAGAGATCTATGTGATTCCCGTGCTAACAAGATATATATGTAGCTAAAATTTGTTGCACGAATGAATGAAAATGCAGGAAGCAGGAAATCACCTATTCTGGTTGCTACGGCTGCGAGCCAGACTCCCACAAAAAGGAGTCCATTGCAGTCATTGATTACACAGAGATGATGCTAACCTTAGCATTCATCTCCGACATAGGTAACACTGCCAAACTCTCAAAACTCAGAGCATTGTTCTCTACATCTATGGCTATTGCTTCCTTAAGCTGACTGATGTTTTTACCTCATTGTCCTCTGGACGATAATCTGGCACATTGAGGACTGGAGATGAGCTCAACAACAGGCTGGACAAGGAAAGGGATGGATATGCAACCTTGGCCAAAACCAGATTTCAACAATTGCACACCTATTGGTCTGGGATCACCATGAAGGACACCAGCAGTTTGATGAACACTGCTAGGAATTTACTGCTCAAAAAGGACGGTTCCCCTGCACTCAGGAAGGCAGTAGCATGTGAGAAAGATCAAGTTATCCAAGCCCCTGGACAGTTTGAAGGTGCGCGAGCTCAATCCAAGCTCCGGAGACAATAGAGTAGCACACTTCATAGCAGACGAGGGGGCCGCAAAGTGGTAAGTTTTTCTCCCCTGCTGAATTCGGATTTATAACTGTGAAACTAGGATAATACACGTGGCTGAAGCCACGGTCCGTGATTTGTATATGTTAAATTCCGAATAAAAAAATTATTTGGTTTGTTATGAAACAATCAAAATAGATACTTATTCTAATAATGTTTAAAATAATTTATGAATGTACATCACATTACAACAATATTTTAGGATACATAACATTCGCTGTGATATTTGCATGGTCTTCGGATAATAAAACATTGATTCAGTCAGAGAATTTGACTCTAGATAACGCCATGTGCGTCAATCCATGTCTAAATACTGAAGCGCTGAAATCAACCCCAACGTACCTTACGAATTTTTCATGCACTTTATTATCGTCACATCATATGCAAGACCAATGGGAAATCATCGTCTAGTCTTATCGGAGGGGGAATATGTTCTTGACAGTGTAAGTGAAATTTTCGGTTAATCCAAATGTTTGGTCCTTTCATCTGTAAGAATCCTTGCTTCAACGACGTGGCTATTGCATTTTTCAATTGTCATTGTTGTACCAATGCACAGTCCATTTCGAGGGCTATATTTTGAAGTAGCATTGTCTGGCTTTCCACGTTCAGTTCCAAGCGAAATGGGGGCAATCCTGAGTGATTCAGTGAGTTCAGATACTCCCTTGGAAGCGATCAGTTACGGTAGAATCCTGATACTCATCTTCTGATATCTTATCCGCCGCTAGGTAAATATACATTCTCAGGGACAACATCTAATGGATGTGCATTTATGCAACTAACATCATCATTTCTATTTGCAATGATCGTTCTTTCTATTAGATAAGATGATATCGATGTGCTAGAGTTGTCAAGATCTGGATAGATAGTGTATACTAATTCTTTTATATTCTTACACTTGTGAACTGACTGTGGAATATGTATCACGTCAGAGTCAAATTGATTAGACTTGACCTTTTAAGAGTGAGTTGGTATAAATTTGTTTTGTAATAGAGTAAACATGATATTGAAATTAACTTTCGAAAACAGTAACTCTGTCATCCAATGATAATATTCTACATAGCTAGCTTAATATTCGTAACTGAAGCCACACACAGTGAATGTGTTAAATCTACAAATTAAAATTTATTTACATGCATGTATGCAGTTCAAGCCTCATTGAGGCGTTTTGGTTATTTTGTATTTTATTTGTACTTTTGGTTGCAATGTATTAAAAAAATATATTTACGTGCATAAACGTAATTATAAAAAATTTATATGCTGTTTTTTAGTATATTTTGATTGTGTTTGAAAACAACCAATAGTATCAACCCATTGCAATATTCTTCTCGGAAAAGTGTAATATCTGTCATTCGAGTTGAAGATCGGAGATAGATGTGATAAATTTATTACACACATGCATCCAATCCAACACATTGATAATGATCACATTGAAGTAAAATTATTGTGTTTTATGTATGAATTCACTTTATACAATCAAGAAGGAATAAAATGTACTAAAATTCTACAAATTGTTGACTTTGATTCTATACTGAATCCCACAACACAATATCTATGGTGCTACAAATGCATCTCCTCTGCAACCGACATCCTCCAATTGATCTCAGAAAAATTTGCATCAGAAGAAGCCAAGCTATTGGAGGATGCAATTCCTTGGAAGAAAAAGAAACAAATCCGTTTGATGAAATGCTCCAATTTTCTAGGTAAATGATGAATGAGTCAATAACACCATGATAAACGTTTCCATCGCTATTCATCACCTTTGTTTGAGAAGGCGATCACCTATGACACTTAGGCGTCGCCTTTGCGCTAGGATATCGCCCTCCGCCTTACCCGAATTTCCACTTAGTCTGCTTATAATCTGCTTAGGCGGGCGCCTAGGTCGTCTAGGCGCTGAGCGGCCCCTGACCACTCAGAGTCCGCCTAACACTTTCTCAAACACTGTTCATCACATAAATTCCATCATACTTTGCACTTCACCAGTGGTAGATGTAATTTGGCTTCACTCATGCCTCAAAAACATCGAAAAATTTGTGCTTATATTCTCACCAGAGATGACAACAGAATTTAGTAGAATTAAGCTAATTCAAGCATAAGGTCCATTGAAAGAGCTGGCCGACCGTAAGTTTGTAAACTCCGAGAGCTTCAGTAAAAGAATGCAATCAAGTAAACTAATGAAAGAAATGACTTCGAGCCGTTAGGCCAAATTTCCACTTTCCAATGTTTTCCAATAGGATAATACTCTTGGTTAAAGTTACGGTCCGTGATTTTTGTCCAATTTTCTGCCCAACTTAGGCGAACTCCACACGAAAATGCAAACCCGCACAGTAAAAAAAACCAACTAACCTTTACTCGAGCTAAATTAGAATGTATGATAGAATTTACCCGTGTAAGGTGTAACGAATACTCAATTTGACAGAAGTGTATGAATAATAAAAGGCAAGAGTTACTCGACACATATGAAACACATGTCTATTTCTGAAAGTTTAAATTATACCTTACGTACCAAAGCTTAATTAACGACCACATAAATCAATATTTTCTTAATTGAAAGTGCATAAGAGGTAGAATGGAAATGGACAAATATCTTTAGTCTCAAGGCATACAGAATACCCTTCAACATATAGAATACCCCTACGTACATAATACCCCCCACACTTGCCAAACC
>JAOYMZ010068750.1:0-12376 GCA_025802335.1 Pinguicula primuliflora
TTACATGTTTCCGGCATTTAATCTCGGACCACGAGCCTGTCCGGGAAAGGAGGCGGCCTTTACACAGATGAAGATGGTGGTGGCAACTCTTCTCTACCATTATGACATTAATGTTGTGAAAGGGCAAGAGGTGAAACCTAAAGCTTCCATTATCCTTCACATGAAACACGGAATCAAGGTTGTTGTGTCAAAAAAGAGAGAATAAATAAAGGTTGGAGTATCCTTTATGTTATAATAATAGGTTGCTCTCTTTTCTATATTATTTGTAAATGAAGTTCATTTTATTTCATAAAATTATAGATCTTGATAAAATAAAGGATTATCTGTAGCTTAGAGGAATAAACGTTGATTGTAGTTTGAGAGTTGTTCGAATTGAGGCAAACTTATTGTTCGCATTTTTATTAGATCTGTTTTACACCAGATGTGGACTTAGTAGAGATACAACAGATTTAGTTTTGCAGTACAATCTCAAAAGAAAGTTCGACCATGTTCAGTCTACCATTTTCTTGCATGATGACAACGATGTTGCGGGATTTTTAAGCCAACATGAGAATTATGATACCATGAGACACACCTTGTAAATTATTTTGTGTCATAAGGGAGTGGCAGAATGCGCATCTGAGACCCTGAACCAAGATGGTGCGCAGGCTGGTTCCACGATTATGACGAGACATGAGTTCAAGACATTCGATGCGCCAACGGTGAGACCAAAGCTAACAGACTGGTTGCCCGTCAGCTTAATGTCAACGAGAATGAAGTCATGATGAACATTCAAGCCAAGTGACATTATATAGATGCGTTTGCAACATCAAATGAATCTGGCATGGGTGCACACAGTCTAAACTCGCAGTTGCCGGACTATGCCATGGTGTATGATGCGAAAGCATACCACGACATATATCTCTATGGCATAATACTTCGACTGCGATTCACAATAGTCTCCGAACACAATCTGGCATTAACACCTCAGAACTTTTTGTCCACCTTTGGATGGGCTTCAAGACGGTATCCTCGGATTTCAAATCGATGACGGTCAACGGCAGTGGTCAAGGGAATTCTAGGGTTTTGCAGAGTTTTTTCTTTAAATCTATGAACGACTTCAATCACGAAACTCAGCTCCGATACCACTTGATGGGGATGATTGATCAGGATCGAATGAAGCAAAAAATAAAAGAGCACACAAAATTTAATGTGTTTCGGGCTTGAAGCTTACGTCCACCAGGAGACGAGGAATCAATCCGCTACGAACAAATTTGTTGGCATACAAGGGAGACACGGAGAAAATCTCTCAGTTCTCAGGCAAAGTGCACAACTCACGTATCTACCTTTCTGTCAACTACCCTTCCCTCTTCACCCTAATGGTCTAAGGGGTCACATATTTATTAGCAGGAAACCTAATACAATTAGATTTCTATCAGTACTAATTCAAGTCACATTAGAATTTTAACTAACATAAAATCCTAACAAGGTTGACCTCATTAATTTTTGTGACCTGCCAACGGTCACAGAATCCTTACTAGCTTCCGAAGCCATTAAGTTTTGAAACTTACTAACTCCAGAAGCCAGTAAGGTGTTGCCCGCCAATTTTCCATCCACTTCTTACTCGGTTCAGAAGTGAGTAAGGTTGCCAATAAATACCCCTACCACTTCACCAAATATCACCCAACACCAAATATATCCACAACAATGAGCGGATACAAATTTAGTGATATGTTTAGTGATTCTGGAGTCGATGCCGAGCATGGCCAATGGGAATCACAATATTCTTACGATCTTAATATGCCGCCACAATCTTTCGATACATCAAGTAGCTCAAATCCGCATTATCATGATACTACTAATACATCGTACTCAGTTTACTACCCATCTAACCGTTGCTCTCAATTTTCATACGCTCCCGTGCAAGCCCATGATGAAGGACATGCATAAGCCGGCGCATTGGTTGACCCGAAAGCAGATGCTGAAGGACCGATAGAGGTTGATATGATAGATTTCGAATCTGACAGTGAAGACGAGGGAGAGAATATGTGATCCGTCGCGATACGTCCACGGATAGATCATTTGTATCCGGTAAGTCAACGTTTTGATGATGTTGTAACTTGACACAATGAGACGTATCCGATCCATGGTGACTCGATGGATATCCCTCCTCCATTGAGTAGTCAACTTTATGATGATAATGTAGGAACGCTACAAGTCGGTCAATTATATAGAGATAAGTCGTGTCTGATTCATGCTGTTACGAAATATCAAATTTTGAATGCAAAAATAGAGTTTCGTATATAAAAAGCGATGCAGAAAGGTGGACGGTAAAATGCAAGCACCCAAAATGGTGTGCCATAATGCTTTTGATCTCTTTGTGGTCGTTTTTATGATGATGGGTGCAAGTGGAATATTATCAGCATTGGACCTGACCATACATGTGTTGCTAGTTCGCTAACTGCGTACCAACATAACCTAACACAAACTTTAATTGTCCATGACTTGTGTAGATTGGTCTCCAAAGACCTAGGTATTACAGTTGATAGTTCACAATTACTCATAACATTATGTTCACTTAGCAAACTTATTTTTTTGTATAGGACTGTCCCCATATGTTGTGACACAATTGATCCATGATAAATACAGGTTTGAAATTATGTATTCTAAACCATGGTTTGCAATAAAACGTGCTAATGGGATGGTGAATAGGTCATGAACTAATGAAGTGACAAAACTCACAGAGTGCCTTGCTGCCATGCAGCATTGGAACCCTATAAATATTGTAGATTGGAAGATTGAGGATACTGATAATCTCGATGTGAAGAAGTTAAAGTATGTATTTTGAGCATTTGGGCCTCGTGTCTTTGGATATAGACACAAGGCCCAAATGCCATCATCGGTCCAAACAAAATGCAACAGTTCAGAATGGAAAAGTTCAATCCTGCCATCAACTGTTATCATTATAAACAGCACGCCAAAAATCATCATCATCGGTCCGGTCTGCATCATGCTAAGATTGCTCGGGTCTATCACAAGAATGCCTAGAATGGCTAGAACCAATACCAAGGTGCAGCAACATTCTATTACTCGTTTCCTGCATAGATAACGACACATAGTCCTCTTCTGGCGGCAATGGCATAACTGCAACTGTGCTGGTTGAATGGTGAAATGCCGTCCATTCGGACACACATATAGTTTAACATCTCCCACATCACTTCATCTCGGGAATCATGATGTGAATCCTCCGTCAAAGGTTTGGACATACGAACAACCTACAATTAAATATTGGTATTAATATAACTATGTACAAACAAAATAGATATAATCCATCTGTAAATGAAAATCTTACACAGTCTTCAAGAAGTGCCTATCCCTCAGACGAACTCCCAGTATCATTTGCCAGAATAGTAGATCACAAAATGCCTCCCATGCTCTCGAACCCATGTTGCAAACCCCGGTGCAAAAGTGGCTGGCATATTGGTGAACACATGGTGTCCCGCTACATGACCATGACGATTTTGTCAATAAAATAGGAACTGCACAAATCGGGTTGGCCAACCATGAGCATTACGCACACCCTTTGAGGAATGAGCAATGGTCTCAGACTCTCGATCCACTACGGCATCTAAAATATTTTGAACCATGCCAAACTTGTGTGCGACACGTTCACCGTGAACAAACTCTACCTCATTCAAATGAAGTATGGGACCGCCATATGTCCACAATATTGTATCATTAAAACAAATCCGAGACATCTCCGCATCAGTATAGGGTGTGGAAGTGAACTACGTAGAATAACCAACAATAATAAGTAATATGAAATCAAATACATACCTTCTGTGGCATCAATAAATCTATATCCACACGCAACAACCAGATGAGATTAGTGCCTACATCATAAGATGACATCCTCGACAGATACTTGCATCCAAAAATACCATCAATCTCCATGTTCCTCCGGTCGCGGTGAGATCTCAAACAATCCATTTGAGGTCGCGGTGCGATCGTATGCAATTAAGGGTAACCCCAAATCTGTAGAATTCGCGTAGCACTGCCTATCTGTCGTATCTTATCCAAAGTAGCTCGACGCAGAAAATGGTATAGACGACACAAAACTGTTGATCCCCAACTGTACGAACGAACCTGATTAATGTCCCGGTGACATACCAAATGCTTCATATCAATCTTGTTGCCACTCCTATCCGGCAACAATATGCCTGCAACAATGAGAGTCATCACTCCTCAAGTAAAAAATATAACATCTTGATCGGAGCTAGTATCCGTAATCACACCCTCATCACGTGTGTGCCACTGTCCGAGTGATGTAATTCTAATACCATGGTTTCTAATGTCGTAGTATGTCAACATGTGATAAATGATCTCCTCGTTGGTATACGGTACATCATCAGGGGTAATGATCAGATCACCATTGATCGGTAACTCCCAAATCATAGAAACGTCTTGGAGAGTGATAGTACATTCTCCGAACGGAAACAAAAAAGTATATGTGGCTGGCTGCCACCTCTCTATCAAAGCAGTAATAAAATGATGATCCTCTCTGGGATCACATCCCAAATATACCCCCAAAATCCAGCATTATATAGGTACACCTGAACCCGAGGGTGTAAGACAACAACACGAACATACTTATCCGAATGTTTTGGCATAATAGTTGCATCACGCCTTACCGCTCTATCGAGTACTTGTGTACTTCGATGTTGTGCTAAATCAACAATCACCTCAGTCGAATTAGGAAAGTGTAGGCCACGTCTCTGACTTTGTGAACTACTAAAACTCTCTTCGTAACTCATTGCTTCAATGAAATATTACAAATTAAATAATTAAATATAATAATAACTAAATAAGTGCACAAAATAAATCAATACGAAAAATAAATAAATACGCAAAATACACAAATAGGCAAAATAAATAAATACGCAAAATAAATAAACATGCAAAATAAATAAACACGCAAAATAAATAAACACACAAATTAAATAAACACACAAAATAAATAAATACATTAATTAAATTGCCGTAGAAAGAGTAGAATTTTTGCTTCTGAAGAGGGTCTCGCGAGGTATGAGATGTGAACGGGGGGGGGTTGACGGTATTTATAGGAAACACCTTACTAGCTTCCCGAGCCAGTAAGTTTCAAAACATAATAGCTTCGGGAGCCAGTAAGAATTCCGTGACCGTTGGTAGGTCACGAAAATTAATGAGGTCTACCTTACTGGCTCCAGAAGCGAGTAATTACTTAATTACCTGGTTTAAGTAAGGTAATTTCTTACTCGCTCCTGGAGCGAGTAAGACAAAAAAGTTACTTGCTCCGAGAGTCAGTGATATATTTTACTCGCTTTCGGAGCGAGTAAGAGGGTATTTTCAAAAAGTAAGAATTCTGACAGGACATATGTAGAAATTTGTTGTTCAAATCCTTAGGAGGTAGCTCGATTTGTTTCGTACAAATCAGATATTTTTAATTAAATTTATTTTTTAAATTTATATTTCATTATTATATTTTTTAATGATTTCATCGTGATTTGTTGCAGTTTATCTCTACCCCATATTGGGAGGCATCGATAGGTGTATGTGTCCTGCTGATCGGATGCTGTGAACATAAGATGGATCGATCTTTCATTTAGTGATTGTCGAGTTTATTGAGAATTTGTCCTACATCAGTTAGACAAATCACATTGGACTAATATAAATAGGATTGTGGGCTACAATCAATCACCCTAAGCTTATGGTTTTAATGAGGGTGACCCATATTCCTAAGAAACTTGATCCAAACGCATGCGCACACGAGATCCGAGGCCAAAGAGGTGAGTCTATTTTCTAACATGATATCGGAACAGACAATCTACGGTCCGAGAGTGTTTTCATGAAAAGTCCAAAGCATTGGGTGGGTCCATGGGGTGAGCCCATGGCGTGGCCCCATGGGTGGGCCCATGGGGTTTGTCCCACTTTGGGGATTGTTTCAGAATGTCTCGATGATTGTTTTTGAGGTCCTCATAATTATTTCCGAGAAAATTCCGAGTATTGATCCCATAATGGGAGTTGACTTAATTGGACATTATCCGTGTACTAGGGTTTATCTAGTTGGACTTGCTATGGAGTGTTTGGAATTTGTCCATATCGGTTAGACAAATCACATTGGACTAATATAAATATGATTGTTTCAATTTGGGTGGGTTCAACCACATACGTAGATAGTTGACATTGAAGAAGAATATCTTGCTCATGCAAGAAAGATTGAACAAGGTAACAATGATTGGCGTAATTATTTGGAACAATATCGTGCTATATGGGCAAAGCGTGAGGCAGTGATAATTGGTGTGTTGTCTTTGGAAAGTGAATTATGAGAGTTAGGCTATAGAGAATGACTACAACTATGGACAAGGATTTTCTCATCCCGAGCGCAACGTCCAGAACAGGAGGCCTTATGCGCCGAAAATTATTCGTGGTTGTCGGATCGAAATTCGCCAGCAACGATCCATCACGTAAATTGGCCTATATTCGTGGGTCATAATGGCACTACGGATCGGGTTATAATCCACGATCTAAAGCACTTAATTCCAGACTTCGACAAACATCAGATGAAGCAATTCTTTTCCGAGAAGCTTGAAATCCCATGCTGCACACATAGCAATTCACCAATTCTTTCCCAAATCCAATTTCATCAATTCTTTCCAAAACTTCAGCAATTCTCTCTGTATCGTACCTCGATGAAGGAGCTGTAGGAAATAGGAAGTCCAAAATAGCTTCGTCCTCTTCGTTCCCACTTCTCTCCCTTTGCCCATATCATCAGTGGTTGTATAAAATTCAAAGTCTAAATCAGTGTCATTCTCTTCGCTTCCTCTTCCAAATCGTCTTCATCATCATGTTTTGCCGCTAATAGGTTTGTTCAATTTAGGTCTCCAAGTGTTACGAAATCATCTGGCACCATCCATGAGGAAGATGACGATGCTGAAAGTCAGAAAGAAAGGAAGAAAAAATCAGCGGGTCGAAATTTCGGATCACGGGTTATAATCCGATCCGGAGTGCCATCGTACGCGAATCCAAACAGTTTTTGGCACGTAAGCCCTCCTGTCCATGATATTGCGCTCGGGAGGAGAAATTTTCTCCATTTATGAATATGGTGGTATGTTTCTTTAATAATACAATTATTTATTGATTATTAATTATATGGTATCGTATTATAATACTTGTATATATTAATTTGAAGGCTGAACATCTATATATGAAGGTCGATCAAGGTAAGATGATTACTGCCGAATGGGTGAGAGAAGTGAGCTATGCAATTTTAAAAAAAGACTGCGAGGAGATGTGAGGATGAACCAATGTTTCTTGCGAGCTATTGTAATCGCAAGAAACTAACACTCATAGAGTTAACAATAACAGTTTGAGAAATTTTGAATTTTCTCCCGGGCACACCGATCGAGGATCGTTGGAACGAAGGAAAAACACCATTTCTCTTGTCAACTCAGGTACAACAGTATCTTCTACCACCATGGTAGATTGGTGTTGTCGTCCTCTGGCCATATCCCCTCTCTGGTAGCGCATTAGGCACAATCGGGAGACGAAACCTCCGATAAAGCCTGCACGTACTCACACACAGTCCCAACCTCACACTTTCCAGTAGGATGGCCCCCAACCAGGCCACTTTTCCCCGGCGGTCATATAGGCTTAGGAGTGAGCTCATGAAAGGAAAAGCCCTAGTAACTCTCGTATAGCCAAATAGGAAACCTTTTCAGAAAACCCAGTCAGTATCTCGGAATAGTAACACGGTGAGCGTTGAACAGGACAGGGCTAGCATGTTCAGTCGCCTAGGACCAGAGCTAGAATCAGAAGATGTGTCGTTCTTCATAACAAATTTTCCACCAGATTTTCACCCTGAGAAGTTACACGAGTTGTTGAAAGAACAGGGAGAAATGATACAATTTAATGTGGCAAGAAAGAGATCTGCTGAGGGCTTAACTTTTGGGTTTGCAAAATTCAGGATGAATATGATCTGTGATGATATGCTGGCCATTCTTAACAGTATTTGGATAGGAAACTATAAACTGAAGGCTAATGTGGCTAGATATGAGAA
The DNA here is from genome assembly GCA_025802335.1 of Pinguicula primuliflora. Lineage (NCBI taxonomy): Eukaryota > Viridiplantae > Streptophyta > Magnoliopsida > Lamiales > Lentibulariaceae > Pinguicula > Pinguicula primuliflora. Next base: position 8,075 of record JAOYMZ010068750.1, read on the forward strand.
AGCACACCCTGCAGTGAAACCAATCAAGGATCAGGTGCGTGAACAACCACGCATCTACAATGTAAAGGGGGGCAGTTACAGAACAGGCACATCATACAAGGAGGTAGTTAAGGGAAGAAAAAATGAAAAAGTTGCTGTTGAAAACAACAAGAAAGGAAATGTGAAAGCCCCAGAAGCTCCCAAAACACTTATTGATGGGTACAATATCCTTGTACGAAGGGATGACCCAGATTTGATTATGAAAACCACTGCCAAGGACACTAGATGGTTAAAGTATAGTAAGCTATGTCGTTTGAGAGATAAAGGAAGTGATATGGTCTTCAGGATAGAACTTAAGAAGGGAGGGTACGGAGTTCTGAAAGTCAGTTTAGTGGGCGATGGTAGGATCATCATATGGGACGACCAGGAAGGGAATAAACTCACTGAACTTATGAAGGTGGACAAAGAGTGGTTAGGAACATGGGTGTATGATATCACAGAGTGGACAACTAAACCAATGAACAAGTACAGATTCAGGAGCATTAAGATTTATGGCATACCATATCCGTGCTGGACTCGAGATGTGCCGGAAACTGTGGGGAAGAAATTGAGAACTGTGATATCTATTGATAAAGTCACACTAAACAAAACTCATCTGGAAGCTGCACAGATGGTGATTCGTATTGGAATTCACAAACCAGTCACTGGGAAGTGGGCAAGGATTGACAGAATTGAGTATGAAGTAACAGTGGTAGAAGTCGATGAGAAAAGGAAGAAATAGTTTTAGTAACAACTCAAACTGAGGATGAACTTATGAGCAGCACAGATGATGGATCTGAAAATGAACTATTCTCAGCCTATAATGAAAATCGGGATAAACTGATTTGGAATGTGAAGGTGGTGGAAGAGATTGAGGAAAGCTGACAGTCACTCAAAAAGAAACATCGAAGACATATGAAGGCTTCCAAGCAAAGCAGAAGCCAACGGCCTCCCTCAGTGGAGATAAAGGAATGTTTGATTGAAGTATAATCAAAAAGAAGAAAGTGGAGGCAGCCAAAACCGATGACACATCTGGGAGTGAAAGTGAACTTGATGAAAAAGTAAATGGAAAAAACAGAGATAAAATGGAGTCATCTCCAGAACTAAGAAAGCAAGGTAAATTCTGGAAATCAACACAAATAGAGAAGTCCAATGAGCAGGTTGAGGAAATTAAGAATGATAGACAATCCAAGATTGAAGGAGATGATGTTAACACTGGCAGGAGTGTGGAAATAGACAAGGAGATAGGGAGTAGTTCGAATGAAGAGAAGGAGGGAACAGGAAAGATTATGGTTGAAGAAGGAATGGGAGATAACAGGGAGGAGGAAGAAGGAGAAATCCTAAATAAGAGACCAAATGTAGGAGATATGGAAGAGAAAGATGAAGAAGTCATACTGGAGACATATGCGCATGTAATAGCAGAGTATGGGAAAACAGAGAAAGGTGAATGCAGCAAACGCAGGTTAAAAGCAAGTGCAAGGAAAAGCTTAAAAAAATTGGAAAAATCTCAAAACAACATGCCATAAATAATGAAATCAGATTAGAATGGAATGATGCTATCGAGGATGTGATAAAGAAAAAAAGTGTGAGGAAAAAAAGAATAAATGCTGAAGGAATGGTATGTGATTCAAGTGATGTATGTCAGTCAGAAAAGGAAAGTTTGCTTAATGATAGTAACATCATCGCTACAAACATAAGACATATGACTGAAGAAGCTACTAAGTTCTATGAAGCAGGAAAAGAATTTGTAGTGTTTCAGGACAAGGAAAAGGTAATAGTGGATGAGCTGGTGGAACTAGAGCGTGCAGGCATCTTAAGGAAGGAACATAGTACGCCAGTTGAGTTGGAGAAGGAAGAAAACCTAAAAAGTTTCCTAGATGCATCTTCTGACCTATAATGCCAGAGGGCTGGGAGGACATGCAAGAAGGAGGAGAATTAGACAAGTTCTCCACAAGAATAAGATTAGTTTTGTTGCCATACAAGAAACGAAGCAAGAAATGATTGATGAGCGATTTGCGAAAAATTCATGGTACGGTGATAAGATGGACTGGGTGTGTACAGGTTCAGATGGATCTGCTGGAAGCCAAGTATGCATTTGGGATGCAGCTATGTTCACCAAGGAGTCCATGTGGAGTTGCAATGGCATTCTAGGAGTTGCTGGGAGAATAAGAGGAGAAAATGGAATGTGTAATCTTGTGAACGTACATGGGCCAGCAAATTTAGATGGAAAGTGTGAGCAGTGGGAATATATTAAAGGACAATATCAGGGCATGGAAGAGGAAAAATGTGTGATTTTGGGTGATTTTAATGCCTTATTGCACAGGAATGAAATAAAAGGGTGTAGTACACTGAGCTTCAGTAGATAAACGAGGCTTTTGGTGCATTTATTAAGGAGATGAACCTAAGTGACTTACCCTTAACACGAAGGAGATATACATGACATCTTACGTCCCTGAAAGCAATGAGCCGTATATACAGAATACTACCAAATAATAAGTGGTTAGAAGGTGATGCAATTTGGACACAAACAGGATTAGATAAAGAGGATTCAAACCACATTCATGTTAAGCTCACTAAAGAGGTAGTAGATTAGGGCCCAAAACCCATTCGTGTTTTGAATAGTTGTCTTAAGATGGAAGACTATAACAGTGTGGTAAATGATAGTTGGGAAAGAGAAGGGATTCAAGGAAACAGAACTATATAACCAAAGAAAAGATAAAAAGATTAAGAAGTGATATTAGAATTTGGAATTTGAGGAAAAGAAACAACCAGGTGGGTAAACTAGAGAAACTACAACTGAGAAATGAGATAGAAGTGATGGCAGAAGGGAACGATGAGTGGAGGCCACAAAGTAGTTTCCTGACTGAGATAAAGGAACAAATTCAGGATCTGCAAATCCAAGAAGAAGAAAACATCAGACAAAAAACTAGGGAACTTTATTTGAGGCAGGGGACTCTAATACCGCATACTTTCGCAGAAAAGTAAATAGCAGAAGAACAAGCAACGAAATCACAAGTATATGGGATGAGGGAATATGGAAAACTGATGTGGCGGAGGTCAAATCAAGCATCAAAAAACACATTGAGATGAGATTCAGAGAAACAAAGGTTATAAGGCCGAAGCTATCTGGTCTGGTGGCCACAACAATGAGTCAAACTTCAGCTGACTTTCTCATTTCTCCAATCCAAAAGAAGGAGATCATGAAAGCAATCCAGCAGTGTGATGGGAATAAAAGCCTGGGACTAGATGGGATCAATTTCAATTTTGTTAAATATTTCATATCGGTGGGAAGAAGATGTGGTTAAAATGGTAGATGTTTTCTACAGAAGGGGAATGATTACAAAAGGTGCAAATGCTGCTAATATTACACTGTTTGCCAACAAGGAATCCCCTATACAGGCAAGTGATTACAGACTTATCACTTTGGTGGGTGTCATGTACAAAATAGTAGCAAAAATCCTAGCTGGAAGAATGAGTCAAGTGCTGGATGAAGTTATCTCGCCAACACAAACATCATATGTTGGTAGTAGGTAGATAGTGGATGGTATCATTGGGACCAATGAAGCTGTAGAGATAAAGAGTGAAAAGAAAAGCGCCTTCATTCTGAAACTGGATTTTGAAAAGGCATACAACATGGTGAATTGGAGATTTCTACTTGATATGGCAGAAAAGGTTGGGTTTCCTCACAAATTGAGAAGTTGGATTTCCATGTGTCTATCATCAGCAACTATATCAGTGGTGGTGAATGGTAATCAAACAACAAAATTCTCACAGAGTAGAGGTTTGAGACAAGGAGATCCTATGTCTCCATTTCTGTTTCTACTAGTTGCTGAAGGGCTATCCTTGCTGATAAATCGTGCTGTCTCTATAGATATGTTTGAGCCTCTATTTATTGGAAAAGTGAACGTGAAACTTTCCAATCGCAATTTGCAGATGATACCATATTTTTTGGACAAGGAAACTGGAAGAACATGAGATGTCTAAATGCAATACTACAAAATTTTGAGATGGTGTAAGGGCTAAAGATCAACTACAACAAATGTAGTTTCATTGGAATGAACATGAACTGTGAAGAAGCTGGCAGAATGGCAAGCTACTTAAACTGTTCAACAGCAAAATTACCAATGATCTGTTGGAGAAATGCCTTGTAAAGGCATTTGATGAGGAAGAGGGAAAGTCATTTGTCCCACATTGGTTTAGGAAGGTGGAAGGGAAGGGTATAAATACTTTTGCCTACAAGTGGGTTGTAAAGTATTTGTGAGGAGATGGGCCATGCCCTCGCGC
>JAOYMZ010068761.1:0-12375 GCA_025802335.1 Pinguicula primuliflora
ATGCAATACACAAACATACATTTTGATAACAAAAGAATCATGCCACATTTAATCTTCCAGCAACCAGGCTGAATGGGAATACTGAAATCTTCTACTTCTTGTCACCAGGGGAAGCAGCAACTCTACATTGAGAGATAAGGAACAAAACGTAAACAGCCAGAAACAGGAGTGAAGACCAGAGCAATTCATAACACAAGAGATTATTCAAAGGGACACTAATGGACCGACCTTAGGTTGGTTGGATTTCGGAGGTTGGCTGCTGTGAGAAGGATGTTTAGGAGTATAGGGAGAGTTTCCAGGGTCTTTCCGTTCCTCACGAATTTTTTCGAACACGTCAGTGAAGTTTTCAGCAGATTGAGGATCCCATTTCCCGAATTCAGGAACAGCTGCCCCTTTATCAGTCTACAGTTTGCCGAAAAAGAGCAGGATTAGAAACAAGTTTCTTCAAGAAAGTTTATGAATGGATAAATGGATTGAGCAGAAGCACAGAAATAACTGAACATTAGCACATGCAGCATGTGAGGATATGGTTAAGGGTGCTTGTGGCAGGATATGTACGCTCATTAAACTACCAGTTCGTGCTTACACTTTCATCAACACGGTTTTGCCTTATCCGGGTTCTCCCTGTTGAGCCTGTTGATCCATGCTGTTGTGGATGAAGTGGTGATTTCTCGTAGCCATGATCAGACCCTCCACTAGTCCTTCCAGAACGTGCCGTCCGAGGTCCACGCCCATAACTTGGTTCATTTGCAACTCTCTGGCCCTGATTCTCAACCCGCGCAGGTGAATGCCTAAAGTCACCATCTTCCATGTGAAATCTTTGTTCAGGGCCTCCTTTGAAACCTCCTCTTCCCTTTGGTTCCTCTTGTATAGTTACTGGTCTTGATGGAGGAACAGGGTCTCCAGCACCGAGATTCGGGAACATTTCAGGATTCTCTCCAGGATCATTCGGGTTGATCATCTTCCCACCACGATTCTTCCTTGCCTTATCGAAGTAAACGGTGTATGGAACATTATCTGCACCATCCCACTTGCCAAACTCCGGCACATTTGCACGCTGCTTGTAGAACAAATTGAAAACAATGCGATTACTGATCAGCAATACAGGAATGATCCATTTCATTTTCGTGTATTATAATACATTCTAATGCAGGCAATCCACGAAAATGCCATCTCTCACAGCAGGCAAGATTATCAAGGTGGTAAATGGCAAAAAGACATCAAGTTGCTAAGATAAAAGAATAACACTAAGGCAGTGTTCATAGTAGCTTCTGGATAATAACTTCTAGGATTAAATAAGTCAAATTACACTTTACACTTCTCTAATTTTGAATGCTTAAAGCCAAGGTACCTGAAGAGAAGTTGATACTAAACAAGTTTCTCTAAAAGGTTATAAAACAATCAAGACAAAACGTATCAGTAATGACACTAAGAAGTTGTTATAACTATGATGAGCATAAACTCAGACGCCACAGCCTTTTGCAAAATTGCAACAATCCATTGTATGAATCTGTTGACCAGAATAGCTTTCATCTGATTCACGAATCATTAGTAATTACTGACAAGGAATGTAACAAAATACATTTGAAGTATAAAATAGCAAAATCCGTGCACCCCCCCAGCACAATTCTGTGTTGTTTTGAGGCCAACCATCTTCGGGCAGAAGAGGAATCTTACAATTACAAGTTACAACCAATCCAAACCAATCATTTCCGTAACCAACAACAATTCCAGAAAGATAATAGAAACCCCATACCAGAAAACAGTAGGGTTTATCTTACATTGAAATGAAATTTGAAAATAGTCGAAAAGAGAAAAACAAACTCACAGCCATGTTTTCTTCAGCAAGACTGGACTTGAGAATCAAAACCCACAAGACCAGTATAGGAAAGCTTCAGACTTTGATATCCTACAGATCAAACAGCAAAAAAATAATCTACAGAAAAAGGTCTCCTGCTCTATGAAGACCAGTGGGAAAAGAGAATTGAGAGAACAAGGGAGGGAGAGATATTTGCGATATATCAATGATTGAACAATTGGGCAAAAGAATAAGTAAAGAGATGGATCAACGCTTGACCGGCGCCACCGGTTCCCATTGACTATTCGCCTTCGTCGTCTTCCATTCCATATATCAAGTCTTCACTCGTTACATTTCACCTTTTTCATTTCTTTTTAACAATTTGCAATCGGAACTCGGAAGGAAATCCGAGAAACGTGTATCTACTTCAATACGCATAGCTTTAAACATCATGCGAAGCTGCAGTTGGAAATCAAAGAAACGAACGTCTCAAATTTAAATAATTTTACATAACTCGATTTTTTTTTGGATAAGTTTACATAACTCGATCTAAACTAGAGTTAATGATTAGAGTTTAAGTTCACGTTTTAGTTTTTAGAAAGTTGGTAGATGTACCTCATTTTTGGAATCTAACTTTTTGAATCCTTTCATCTAAGTTTTTGACGGTTTCACGGCTAAAAAAATTAAAATTCAATTTAATAAATATTTTAATACAAAACAAACTTAACTTTATCCTTAAATAATGTGTTAGGAGGAACAAATTAAGAATTTATAACCAATTCTTAAACACATTCAACATTAGTATACCCGAATCGGTATTTAACTTCATTTTTTATATTTTTTTTTTCGGTACATCTTGTATTGATGTTATTTTCATGATGAATGTAATAGTGCATCCTCTTAAAGAAAACTCTTTTAATGTTTTACTCCCAATATCATCAATTATTATTGCATTCCTGATATCTACAAATGACCAACTAAATAATCATCAAACTTACAACCCATATATCTTTTAGGATCCGTTTACTGTAGATTTATGTACCCGAGTTTGATTTTGATTACGAGCATTTTGGTATCAACATCAAATGTAATAAACGCCTTTTCATGTTTGATTTTGATTGAGTTAGTTAAGGTTTCGCGTGTTTACTTTGAAATTGATTACGCCGAATTGAGCAGTTAAATGATGGTTAAATAACAACAATATCTCTCACGCTGTAAACACTCCATAACAACAGTACTATCCGATTCAAAATAAGTAAACATGATATAATGGAGATTATCAAAGATTATATCAGTTTCAATTACCTTAACAAAAAATGAGCCATACCAAATCAATCATACACTCGGAAAAAATACGAAATGTCAATGTTACACTTGGAAAAAACGAAATGCCAAAGTTAAACTCGAAAAATAAGCCCACAATACAAGACCGATGAATGTTATACACTCGAAAAATCATTTCAAGATTGTTCAACACACATGAAGATGGTACAAATTCATTGATTCTGTACAGGGGCCACATTTCTATATCTTGCAAACATAGAAATAACCATTTCATCCCTCTTGTTCGTCCATTCAGGAGATGGTTCCAAGTTAACCACCCATTCTGAAGTTTGGCAAAACTCTATATAAGTCTCACCCTGTGTGTCTAGTTCATCAACAACATCCTCTAGAAGATCGTAGGGATGATTTTCGTTGAGAAAGTTGTGAAGAGTAGCACAAATATATATCACCTGGATTTGGCACTTTATGCTGTAGTACATAGGAGTCATCAAGACTGCAAAGCGACACTTTAGGATGTCAAACGTGTCCTTAATCACATTCTTTGCCTTTTGCCATTCTGTGGAGCTCGACTTTCAGTGCCACAATCCTACAGATGGTATCGTGTACAACGATATGAGACCAAAAAACTTTTATGATTCATGTAGTAATTATCAGCAAGGTAGTATGTGCCTTCAAAACATAACATACATTAATCATAATTTAATGAACTCTTGAACTAAATTGAGATTGTACCTTGAGGAACAATCCATTAGGTCAACGCAAATGCATCTTTTAACACTCGTGCATCAGCAGCTGATCTCTCTCATTCTGTGAGGATGTAGACAAAGCGACCTTCACGATCACATACACCTAGCACATTGACTGCTATCTGGTCTTTCCTTGTCCTGAATCGTGGAATCATTTTGTTTTTTACTTGAACGGGGATATGTGCCCCGTCAAGAGTCCCCAGACAACCCTGCATAATTTAAGCATAAGCCATGATATCCATATAAGCACAAACAATATGAACATGTGGAATAAGCATGATCTATTTAACCTTACTCGAAACATATCCCAACGCTCATCCGTAAAATCCTCTTGTACGGGAACAGGTTGAACTAATAGTTTCAGTTTAACTACCGTGCTTAAGACCTCGTGAAAATAATTAAATATAGTGCGGGTTGACCTCTGAAAATCATACCTAACGGTTCTAAACTTATGATTGCAACCTACTATCTTGAGTAATATTACAATTTTCTCTTCTGCACTAACATAAATATCATCACAGACCAGCTGCCCAACACGAAGAATGGTGCAAAGACGATAGAATGCATCCTTAGTCATTCTCATATTATCAAAATGCATTTTCCAAACCCAACGTGTTCAAGTATTCTACTTATTTAGGTAGAAGCTGAATTAAGCTATACTTAATTTCATCCGGGTGGCACACTCGTTTAGAAGGACGTACACGACCTTTAAGGTCATCTACATAATCTAGTGAATCAAAGATTGCAAGCAAAGTCAAGACAGTTCGGAAATCTTTGTGTTTCACAGACATCTGGGCAACGTTCAAAAAAAGAAATGGATCACGTATCCTGTCAAGTATGTCAAGAACACGAACATTCAAGAATGGAATAAACTAGGCAATCTCACGAAATCACATATGAATTCAATAAACGAACTCACGAATTCAGAAATACAACACATATGAACGCATAAAATCCGATTATTTTTCGAACAATCAATTTCGACCAAACACCACCAAATTGTCGTAATCACTAACCTCGCATGATTCAACGCACAAAAATAGGAATAAACGCTTACTCATATATCAGAACCGTGTATATCTAAAATTAAATCATAGATTCGTTGTATATGTGCAGGGCTCATGCGGAGAACTTCAAGAATGTGGGCGGCGCAATTAAATTATTGCAAATATAGGCATATTCGTGTTTCTGGACCATTGCACCGCACCCTCGTAGGATAATTCCATCTCACGTAGACCAGAGACGTGAACATATTTCCGATGTATTCAGGAATAAATTTTTGACATGGATGAAAAATAGAAATGCAGGGGCACACCGAGTCCAACTGCTTCGAATGCCATTTGATGTCCTTGGCCCCATTCAAGTATAATCTTGGTTTTATTATTTATGAACATTAATTATATTTTCTTTTACCTGATTTAATATTTTTTTGTATGAGTTTGATTTGCAGTTTTATTCCATCCCATATACAAATGATGAGATGTGTCGTATTACCGACATCGATCGTGTACTATGGACGTACGATGAGTCTATCTTTTATTTAGATGTGGCCGAGTTCCTGCATAGCAGACGCACGATTCACAAATTCGACTGGACTTAAGGGATCCCACATGGGGTGGATGTCGTAGAGGAAGAACTGACACACAGAATAGGAAAAGCGGGGGAAAGAAGTAGGCGACGCAATTGACCACAATATTTGGACCAATATCTTGGAATGTGAGCTAATCGTTTTCAGTATACCTCATTCGGGGATGTGGGTTATGGACAGGCAAGTACCTGGAAGGATGGCTGTCTGAATTGGCCAGACCTCCAAAGCCGCAGATTTTGCACTCCTATGCATCCGGTGGAGCAAACTGGTGTGCTATTTGATTTAACGTCTTTCCTAGCTCTTGTGATATGTTTTAATTTTTTTTAGAATATGCTAATTTTATTTGGTTAGATTATATTTATTTTATTTGATGAATATTTAAATATACAGACACATGATATATTTGAAAAGGCAAACAATCCAGAACTGATGACTCTAGAATGGTGTATATAGCTTGGTGTGAGGATACATAAAGGGCTGCAAAGTAAAATTGATGACGAGACAGTCCTTACGCAGGTGCCTATACGTCAGCGTACAACACAGTCGAGGATGCAACACGATCATGAGGCGGTCCTTCATGCCAACCAAATAATCTGGGTGTCGATGATTATTTGCTGACACAAGAAACCGTGTAAGCGATGATGATAAGAAATATTAGTCATAGCGAGTTTATGCATGGATGAACATTATTTATTTGAAATTTGTATAATTTATTTGTTTTGTTATATTAAAAATTAATGTAATTTGTTTTTATTTTTATTTTTTTGGCAGTGCTATTTAATTGTCGCGTTGTTGCCTACAGCGCGGTTTAAGAATTGGGCTTTAGGCAATAGCACGGTGTCCTGCCGCATTGCTGCCTGCAGCGCGACACGCCATTTTGTAAAACTCTTTACCGTGACAGGGCAAAGAGCAAAATTAAACGATGTTGCTGTTAGTAATCGACACAAACAACACACTAACACACATTAATACAGTCTTCTTCATCTGTGTGATGTGTCGCTCCTTCTTCCTAATCGGTGTGAAACCACAACATAATGGGTGAAAGCCTCAATTTGGACGAGGTGCTTGCCTTGCACTACGCTGACGAGAACTGCACGAAAGAAGGCGTGATGATCCTCCTTGAACTCGGCACACGAACATCAACTACCCCGTCGGACCAACTGGCAAGACGGCGGGCACCTACATCATTATTTGATAAATTTTTTTATTTATCCTGTCAGGAATTAATTTTTTGCAAGAATACCCTGTGGCATTGATTTGATTTTTATTTTTTTAATATTTGTTTTAATAAATTTCTTAAATATTTTTATGGGATATTTAAGATTTACGGTTGATAGAATTTATGATTATATTGTTTAGAGTTTATATTATTTAGGACTTTGGATTTATATGATACATTTTTAGATGTTTACGACGGCTTTCCAAAAAAATGAACATAGTAGAATTCATATGCTTTAGGATTTATAGTGTTTAGGGCTTATAATATTTAACATTTAGGATTTATATTATGAGCTTTAATTTTTAAAAATAAAATTAATAGGATTTGATTTATATGGTTGAGGATTTATAGGATTTAAAAATTGTAGATTTTTGTGCTTCCTTGATTACTAAAAAAATTAGGACTTCTAGATTTTACACAAAAAAATATTGAGTACTCATTATATTAAATTTAGATACAATTATGAGTTAAAGGCCACTTACCTCTTGTACTATAGCTATTTAACAAATTATTTCCCTGTATTTTTAAAAGAATTAATTTATCCCATTGTACTTTAATAAAAATACTTACTGCCTCCCGATGGTATCTCACTCTCCATTTGTGCAAGTCAATTTTACCCTTGGGGTTTATTAACTATTTATTAAAGCACAAGGAGGTAAATTAATTCTTTCGAAAGTATTGTGAAGTTGGAGTATATTTTGTAAATAAAATTGCAATACATCATTTGAGAGACGTGTTGCGAACCAATTGAGTGAAAACATTACATTCAAATCCTCATATCAATAAAACGTTGAGCAATCATTCAAACAGTTACATTCAAATCCTCATACCAAAAAATCCTTAAGCCATTCATCCAACCATTACATTCAAAAACCATCTAGCATTTTAACTTAATAGTTGTGCATTTCTAGGCTCATCTTCATCATTTGCATCACTATACCAATCTTTTTCTTCAACATCTAGTGGCTTTGATGATTCAGGTATATGTTCTTCTTCATGATAACTAGTTTCTGAAGCAATTGCTTACGAGTTGGATCCTTATCCATGAATGTATCCTCATCATCGGAGCTTTCAATATCCTGCACTTCGATGTTTGCTGCATCAGATTCTTCCTCAATAAGCCCAACTTGTTCAACCTCCACATTTTCTTCATCCAAATACTGAGAATCTATATCTTCATCCCTAACAATCTCCATGTTGTACTCCACCTCTACCAATCGAAGGCAACAGAAAATAAATAAGGATGAATTGACCAAATAAATAAGTTGATGCAATATAAAAGCTAAAGGTTTTGTGCACATGAAAGATAAGGACGAATCGAAGGGCAACATAAAAAATAAGGATGAATCTCAAGTTATCCAATACAATCACATCATGAATCGAAGGGCAACACATGAAAAATAAGGATGAATACATGATTTGAGCGAATCACTTGGATTTCAAAGCTGACCGCAATAACACTTTTGTGTTCGAAAAATAATAATTTCAGTTTTTTTGTATGAGTAGTTTACTGGTCATACAAAAAATTGTTCAACCTCCACAAATTTCTACAAACATGCTTACCCGAACAAGCAGAGGACCGAAAATTGGTGAATGAGGTGCTGGTTTTCTCTCAAATTCCTATACTACAGCTTCCGTAGGGTGAATAAGACAGAAATTCGTTCTCTCCAAATTCCTGTACTGCGGCTTCCGTCGGATGAAATGCAATTTTGTATGAGAATAATAGGATTAGGGTTTAAATACATAGAGAACAATTTTGCCATTACTAAAAAATAATTAGATGAAAGTTACTTAGGGGGTAATAAGTATTTTTATTAAAGTAAAAGAAGGTAAATTAATTCTTTCGAAAGTACGAGAAAGTAAGTTGTTCAATAGTTATAATACAGGTAACTACAATTATTGTAAAAACATCTCATAATTGGAATGGTACCTAGGTGTGATGAAGAGTGAGAGAGTAGGAGGGGATCATCAAACTTGATCCCCTAGAGTCCCCAAATTTTTAAATAAAAAACATTCAAAAAAATTGAAATGATGCGAAAATGACATTGTTTGAGCCGGGCCAAGCTGGGTTGGACAGCCCTTGCTTGCCATGCAGCAACACCATTTTGCTTGTTTTGTTAGCACATAAATCGAGATGCATATAAAGATCCTCACTATAATCCTAAATCTATGGAAAACCATTTGTCCCACCAATTAAAATGGAACCTCAAAATTCCCAAGAACTTCTATATGAAGTGACTATAAAAAAGATGGAGAAATCTTCTTGTTACCATCCCGATTAATGTATAACGATCTCGAATTGTAATCTTAGTAGTTAAATATTTAATGTATAACAATCCCGAATTGTAATCTTAGCAGTTAAATGTTGTGATATATGTCTAATATCAATTTCGAATTTGAGTTGAATTTTTTAATTAATAATAATATTTTCATGATAAGATTAATCTTAATCGTTGAATCACAATATCTGACATATAAGATTACAATTCATGATAGTAATTCATTAATCGGGATGGTAGCATTGGGGAGGTGAAGATTTCTCGTAAAAGATGAGGGTGGATTAGGTGTGGGACAACAGACAACACCTGATCCTACTAGACAAATAATCTTGTCCATCAGATTTTAATTCGTCTGACAGAATTAATTCTTCAGTGCACGTGACTGAGGATGCAAGATAGAGAAGGAAAGTTTTGGGTTGTTCATGTGCATCGACTAACGTCTCGGTGCTGGAGAGAATCCGACGGAATTAAGTTTAATTAAGATGCCATCGTCTAGATTAATTCTTCTCTCCAGCACCTGATTTTAATCCAATCAAGTCTAGGGTTTATTTACCGTGAGGCAATGCCGTCGACGCCGATTGAAACCATATCTGGCTCCAGCAGAGATTTGAGGCAACAGAAGTAGATGGAAGCAATTAGTCAAAGAGGGGTTGGCCTACTAGTTCCGGAAGTGGCAGTTGTACTCAAATGTCATGGTTTCAAATTCTCTCAGCGACATGAACTTGTCACGTATGGCTGGACAAGTGTGGTTTACCTCTCTACCGTCGTTTGCAGACTATTGCAGTAGGACGTTGGGTTTACCTACCTTGGTAGGGTTCCCTACGTTATAAAAAAAATGGAAGCAATTACCAAAGTTCAGAAATGGAGTCGTTGCAAGGATTTTGTTCATATCGCTAATACCAGCGTGGCGTCAAAGCCCGTGAGGTGAGGTTGAACTGCTTGGAGTAGGTCCACCATTGCTCTTCATGTGTCAATGGCGATTCTGCAGTGGGATGTGCAGAGTTCGCTCTGGCAAAGCTGATATCACCCGCAAGCTCTGTTCGAGAGTACGACCGTTTTGGTCGCCTAGGTACTGTCTAGGAGGTCAAAAATGTCAATCAGCCCTGAATTTACCATGGGCGGTCTGGCTGAACGCCCAGGGACAATATGCCTAAAATATAGTATATGTAAATAAAATAAAATAAATTTGCTGACGGTCGTACGCCGCCTAAGCGACCGCTCTGACCGCCTAGACGGCCTACGATGCCCCATGGACCGCCTAGCGTACAGAGAACGCCCAACGTTTTCTCAAACCTTGCCCGCAAGCAGTTTTAGCTGCAAAAGTGGGAGAAATTTCACCATGCACAACTTTTTACTACTATGTTTGGATAGTAATGAAGTGATAGGGTATGATTCGGTGAAAAGAATTACTGTATATGTTGGTAGGGTGTCTATTCTGTAATCAAAAATTTGGTTACCGAACATCAGTCGATAGTGGTATCCGTAACGATACCACTTTACCAACTGAAATGCGATTGGTATCAGTTTTACCGTCGGTATCGGATAATATTAAATTAATATTAAATATAATATTTAATATACAATATAAATATAAAAATATTTAAAAATAATATTAATAAAAAAATATTATGTAATATATAATAATATAATTTAATATATAAAAAAATCTGACCACTTACCGTCGATAACTGACTATCGATTACCGTTGATATCGATTTCCGAACTACACCGATAACGGTAACATTTCCCGTTATCGACTATCATTCGGTAAGAGTAAGTTATAATTTGATAAATTTGTTAACTTATCGTCTATTGGTGTGGGGAGGCTACTATGCACACATGTGAAAGTTTGTGCAATGTGGGTGAAAAAAGTGGGTGCGTCCATCATTTATGGTCAACACTCACTTGAGTGCTACATGTCACAAAGAGTGCAAAAATAATCCAAAAAATGCTATATCATTTTTTATATATGGACAAATGATATATCCATTTATATAATTTTTTTATATATGGGCAAATATCCATTTATTTGCCCATATTGAAGATGAAAAAGAGAAATGCAACTTTCATAGTCGTCGAATTGTGGCTTGTCGATACGATTATCGTTCTGCAAGATGCTCGGTAACCCTTATTAATCAGAGAAGAAGAGAATGAACTGAGAAAAACGAGATACAAAGTTTCGGAAATATGAAGAGAGAAAAGGAGAAGGCAAAAATGTAAATATGTATTTTCTGTAAAATTTTTATCAATAATAAAAGTTTTCAATTTTAAAAAAAAATCAATTTATTTAATTCGAATATTAGTGATACTTGAATTCGAAAATTCGATATCGAAACCGGAATTTGGGTACCAATATCCAAACCCAACCCGTATCGGGTAATACCATATATATATTTAAAAAATGATTATCTATTTCGGGTATATAAGACAAAATTATAAAAAATAATAATAATATTTTAATCAATTTTCACTTTGTTCTTTTCAATTCGGATTTCACATACCCGAAAATCAAATTCGAAAAAGTAATATTTTTATTATTATATTGTGTTTGAGTATACCTAAAATCCTAAACTCTATACTCGTACCCAGTTTTTTTGGATAATCAATTATTACCCGAATTCGAAAAATTACCCAATACCAACGAGTATCATAATCGTGATTGGATCTGGTTCCGGTATACCCAAATTTGAGCATTTTAAGCCCTATTCGTGCATCCCATTATGAGTATCATTATCGATTTAATGGACTTAGCTATTGTGCATTGGTTTAGACAACTAAATGGGCCTATTCGACGGGTTGTCCAGTTCTTCTACTTTCTCTGATTCATTCACGGTCCATTCAACGAGAAATTTTCTAGCCTCGAATGTTTATATCCCGATTAATGAGATAAGGTCGCGAATTATAATTTTAACCGTTAATATTATGATCCAACGATTAAGATTAATCTAATATTTGACTTGAATTTTAATTTATAATCATATCTTTAGATTAAAATTTATCTTTGCCATTGTATTAAATGTAAATTACAATTCGTGACCGTATATGGTTAATCAACGCATAATCCTTCATAACTAGAACATTTCTCGCCCAACACCCTAACCTAGGTACACAAAAGCAGAAAGTACGGCTTCCAAAGATTGACTAATCTCTCCATCCACAGCCCAACCCAAGGACCACCGACGGTGGATGAATCCGGCAAGTTCCGTTAAAATTTGCAGTCTAACTACTCTAGCTCAACCACCAGGCCAGCATTATTGGAAAATTGTTGTTTGTGCCACAAAATTGCGGGTAGTTTTTGAATTTGCCACTCACCGGTCTTTCGAAGACCGGTGAGACGCACCGGTCTTTGGAAGACCGGTATAACCAAATACTGGTCTTCCAAACACCGGTTATAATTAAAATCGCTAATCAACGTAATTAAGGATTACACCGGTCATTCGAAGACCGGTATGTATAAAAAG
>JAOYMZ010068772.1:0-12374 GCA_025802335.1 Pinguicula primuliflora
GTTTATTATTTAGCTTACTCAATACACTGCATTTCTTTAAGTAGACATTTATTAGTAGGGGATAGAGGATGTAAAGCCTCAAATTGATACTACTTTGATTTAATGCCATGTTTGGTTTTCCATTATTTGTTTTAACGAACATGAGGATTGGCATAATTCAAGTTATGGATTATGGATGGTGGAGGATTCCGTACATGTTTGTCCATTGAAATATTGGATCGGGACAATCCACATTACCGATCCATCTCCCATCTTCCCATATACCTATTATCAGATTTTTGCTTTTGTTGCAATTAACTTTCCACTGAATGAATGTAGTATTAGCATCTCCTTGCTAAATCCAAATCTCCCTGGATTTTTGCCTTCAGTTGTCCTGCTCTTGTTGTCCCAGGTTACAAATTTGATCTTTTAGTTCGGCTAGAAAGTTGCTATCTGGTGCCCAGCCAGCCAAACTTTCTGCTTCTACTCCTACTTCTATTTTGTTCCTTGCTTTCAATAATTATTGCAGTTTACTCCACGTCCTATTTTTTTCATTTGCATTCCACTTCCTGATTTCATTTCTGAGCTTTTTTATTTTTTCTTTGAAAACATACCCTGCAGTACCATAAATTCCTTCTTTCTGCCAGCTTTCAATTACCATCAGATTATAATTTTCATCCTTTCATCCAACTATCTTGCACTTTAATTTGGTTTTGGCCCCCGATCCTTCACATCCTTCGACAGTTTGACTGGTAAATTATCTGAATCTTCCTTGTTAAGACCTATCTGAGTCCATTTGTTCTCACCTTGCAACCACTTTTCATAAGAAATCTATCTAATCTGCTAATTGCCCTTAATGACGATAGGTGCCATGTATACCGTCTCCTTGACATTGGCAAGTTACAAAGATAATAGTTTCAACTTCATGATGAATCATCTCCCTGATGATAGCCTTTCCACCATCTTCACAATCCGCCGATCATTGATGGGTTTGCCGTAGCATGCATGAAGGGAAACTGTGGCTACCCCAGCTGCAATCGAGTGCCATTTCTTCAGCGTAGGAGTGAAAAGATTCTTCTCTTTCGCAACCAATTCTTCAGTCTTGTTTGCCAGTTTGACGAGCACCTCACTTGGATCTAATGCTTCTGCAATCTTTATTCCATTTTGTTCTTCTACAATCTTTTATCATGAAAATGAGTTAATCGAGCATATTCTCGAACGAACAAACTCAATGAACAAGAACATAAACACAATAAACATTTTCTACACATGGCTGAGACTATTATTGTCGCAATCTTTTCTCCATCCACTTCTTCATTGCACTCAAAACATAGCCCAATATAGAGTAGCTATGGAGTTCTGATACAAATATTCCCAAACATAATAGCTTTAAAACAACAATAGAAAGGAATCTTGTGTCCTGTTGCCAACCAAGAAACAAGAATGGGCCAGGGGCCTCACCAATATTTCAGATTTAAAGTATGCACACAAAAGGGAGAACTAAAGAGCACGCCTACTTGTTTCTAATGCAGCCCTAGAGGAATTTAAAGGACATGTTATGAACAAAAAATGGCAGAAGGCGAAACGGAATGACATCAATAATGAAAATCCACCATTAAGCAATTCGAAATGTATAAGAAGCACCCCTATTCTGAATCGAAGAACAACAATCAGCAATACAAGAATCATTTCTCAATACTGAATTCCTACTGCAAGAAGTTCTATTGAAACCAAAATCAATCAACAAAACCCACTCCAAGTCTTCAATTCCTACTGCACTCAGTTGGATTTGTGACTTCCGTCAGCACTCAGCAAGACGAAATCCTACTGCAAGTCTGCAATTCCTACTGCAAGAACCCGTGTAGGACCGCCGGTCCTATCGGTACTGCCAGTCTGGCGATCGTGAGTACTGGTACCAATATCGGTGCTAGTACTCGATCGGTCCCGGATTGGTACCGGGTATACTGGTACCGGTGGTAGAAGATGGATACCCCTAATTAGAACCCATTTTTGATCCTCCTTACTTTTGTAGTATTCTGTTATTTTGGACCATTGCACTTTCTTGCCTTACAATTCAGCAGGACCGTACATATTGACTAAATTGCATCTTATTTGTTCCCCCTTCATTTTTCCTGCTATGGCCAAAACTCCTTCACAACTCCACAACTCCACAAATTTGATCTGCCATTTCCATTGTCAGAAGTTTATCTCTTTCCTCTCCTGATGGGTGTGTCACGCCAAGCTGCTTTCTTAAGTTCATAATAGCTTGAGCTTCTTCTCTCTTTTGTCTTGAGTTTGTAGCTATTATGTTACTTTCGGACAAGGATACATATTGAACAACATATTCCACGTTTTTTATTGCCTCAATATAACTTTTCTTATGTTTCACACTTTTTGCCATCACCGATTCCCATTCCTCTCTAATCTCATTGTTTTCTTGGCTTTGTTTTGTATGCTTACTCTTTCTTGCACTTTTGCCATCTTTGGACTGCTTTGTTTACTACTCTCGTCAGCTTCAATAATTTCTTGGGTTTCTTGAGTCTCAGGCATTATTTCCAATCCTTTACATGCTGCCAGTGCTTGATTATGTGATAGCAGATCTTTCTCACAAAAATTTTCAAACTGCTCCGCTTCGAAATCTAGTTATTTAATGCTTACGTTTTCCCTTCCAAACGCTTTTCCTTTTCAACATCTACCCCATCCTCTCCAAGCCTGTTATTACCAGCAGCTCTATTCTTAGATTCCACATGGTCTTCTTGATCACCTTGATGGCTTGATTGGTTGTTTGAGATACACTTGTTGGCCATCACTCTAGTCTACTTGGCTGCTAAAATTTACCTGCAACTTGATTGCCTTCAGCAATATTTTCCTAATTGTCATCCCCTTCACTATCACTATTTTTCCTCATGTCTGTCCAATTCTTTTCTCACCTGCTCCTCCACCTTATCCGGATATATTTTCAGCGCAGATTTTTCTTTCGCGTGATTCTCATATTCCATCATGTCCCATTGTTCATCCAGTTCTCTCACTTCATTTTCATAATCCTTATTGCCCCCACTGATTTGCATAGGGCAATTGATTGCATATCTTCCGACTCTTCATCGGAACTGCTCTCTAACTCATAATCAGTTTGTGATAGATGCATCTTCCTTTCAACATAATCTTTCTCTTCCACTTCTATCACTGACACTTCATACTCCTTCCCATCTATCATTACCCACATTTTGCCTGCAATATATTTGTGTATCTCAGTTCTTATGATCTGTTTGGCATACTCCAACTGTTCCTTATTAACTTTTTCTTGGCATACCTTGATCACCTTTGCAATATTTCCTCCCACCTTTTCCAGAATTCCTTTAGTCCAACACGAATACGGGATACCCAAGATCTTAATGTATCTGAGCCGAAATTTGTTCGGGGGTTGTGTAGTCCATTCTATAACATTTTCACCCATTCTAAGAACCATCCCATGTCCACTTTAAGTAGCTCTTGAAGTTCCTTTCCATCCCATATCAGAATCTTTCCATCTCATACCTTACTGACTTTCAGTCCTGCATATCCTCCTTTTTTCAATTCAACTCTGAATGCCTTTTTGATTAGAGTGGCAAAATCATCTGTGTTGAAGTTGATTGTTGGCGCAACACTCATTTTTCCTTTCCTTTCCAGTTCCTCCCAACATTTAATTCCTGCATTATGTTACTGCCTCCACGCAACATGTCCTTGTATGAATTTTGAGTTTGAAAACTTGCTTTCTGAATTGGATACAGTTTACTTTTTCACTCTTTTGATTTTTCACATCCATCTTCTCAAATCTCACTACATTTGCCTGAATTCTGAAATTTCCTATCAATAGACTGTTCAGCCTTTCAAGTATCTCTTCCTCTCCCTCACCAACACAAATGTTTCGAACCCGAACGGGAGGTCAATAGCCAAAGCTTTCCTTGCTATATTGAAATTCACCAGCTTACCTTGCTGACCCATCAGGTCTCTCAGATCTGAAGGATGTATGTCTTTTGGGAAGTTGGTCACAAAGAACATAACTTTCACTTCAGTGACTTCCATTTCTGCATCTTCTTCATCACCTCTTGATCCCAGTCGATCAAAAACATTGCCCCATTCCTTAGATGTGCCTGTCATGTTACTATTTCTAGATACCGAGTAGGTTTGTTTGTGGGATTTGTTCCTAGTTGGTTCATTTATTGCTTCTAATGCTTTCCCTTTCATGAGCTCACTTTTAATTATATATCGGTCAGGTTGAGAGTCATCCTATTTGGTTCAAGGTGCAGGTTGGTTGTGTGTGCGTGAAGGCTTTGTACAGAGGTTCCAGTCTCCTCGAAGCGCTTAATGCGCCAACAGAGAGTTTGAGTTTCCTAAGCTCTTACCTAGTCCACCATTGAGTGGCAGACGATGGCCGTATCGCTGGTTGTTGCGTCTGAGCACAAATTTGTCATTCGCCGTCGATCTTTGGAAGTCATACCTGGGAGAAATTTTTCAAATTCCTGCTTTTTCACTCATAATATACTTGATTTTCACTAATCACCAGCCTCACTTAGAGGTGGAGGTCAGACTGAAATAAGGTCAACTAAGATAAGATGCTGGGTAGCCAATAGGATTTGTTTACGAAAATTCCGCGCTCTTGTTGCATGAACAAAACTATTAACCTTTAGATCTAACTAAGAAAGAGAATGTAATGAAAAGCTTAAAGGATCTTCTCAAACTTCTTTTGGGGAAAAGAGGAAGGAAAAAATAAAATGCACTGAAAATCATGGAAAAGCATATGTCTGCCAAAAGAAGGGGTGGATTATGTTTAAGGAAAATCCAAGATATGTGTTTAGCTCTTAGGATGAAACTATGGTGGCTTTTCAGAAGAAAAAAATCTTTGTGGCACAATTCATACATTCTAAATACTGCTTGGTGAAGAAATCTAGTTCGGCCCATTATTCTGGTCTTGGTGTCTTTGATGAGATAGCCCAACCCATTAATCGAGTCTGGGGCCGCCCGACCCACGTCTCATGAGTCATCAGGCTTTGAATGAATCGAGCTCATGTCTTGTGAGTCTCGTGTGTGTGGGTGCGCATGCGGAGATTAATTTGGTAAGAATGTAAGTTATCCTCATAAAAACCTTAAGCCCAAGGTGATTTGATTTTAACCCACATTCTTATTTAACCATCATTATTCTTACTTCCACAATCGGTGTGGGATAGTTTCAACACTCTCCCTCAAGTCCGACTAGGCAAGCCCTGTCGGACTTGAACCACCCACACCGTATAAACGCAGGATCATTCCTGCTTTGATACCATAAAGAAATCTAACCCAATCCATTATTCGGGTCTCGGTGTCTTTGAAGAGATAGTTCAGCCCATTAATCGGGTTTGGGGCCGCCCGACCCACATCTCGTGAGTCGTCGGCCTTTGAATGAATTGAGCCCACATCTCGTTTGTCTCGTGTGTGTGGGTGCACGTGTGGAGATTAATTTGGTAGGAATGTGGGTTATCCTCATAAATATCTTAAGCCCAAGGTGATTTGATTTTAACCCACATTCCTATTTAAACCTCATTATTCTTACTTCCACAATCGGTGTTGGACAATTTCAACAATAAAATCTCGAAATAGGGCTCGATGACAAGAAGGTTTGATTTTCTGGGGAGGCATGCTTGTTATCGATCAAGACCAGGGCTTTACTATATTTTCTCCGGAGTTATCATTTTCCACCAGGAATGAAGGGTCGTCGGAGCACAGTGACAACTCAGACAATGGCGAGTGCCATGAATCCGGTTGACTGAGGTTTGACTCGGTGTCGGACATTGATATGTGACTGGTTGTTTCTCATGAGGATTCTCTTGCCGTGATTGTTGCTCGATTCTAGGGTTTCCATCGCCGGGTAACAACTTCCTTTTCAAATTCACGATCTTCAAAACAAAAGATTTTGGGAATACTTTCAAAGGCAGGCGAATCAGAATGAAGTTTTGTGCGTTCATAAGTTTCTACTTTTTGTCGGAGAAAGTTCTTATCACATGCTATCATGACCCGCTCCGAAACTCTATTCCAGACTTGTGAAAAGGACCAGTTTTTCTTTTTTTATCTCTATATTGGACCTATCTAAAATAATCTGGTACTAACGAATTTGGAGCATAGAATTTTCGATGTATATAGAGAAGTAGAAAATTAGTTTCACTATCTTTGGACTCTCTGGAATTATGGTAATCTAATTACGGAAATCAAGGGAAAGATTTTAACTCAAATAATGCATCTATGTGCCCACTTTTGTGAAAATGCTTTAATATGTCACGCTGGTGTGACAACCACCACACTTATGACACGAGCGTGCCACTAATCTCACACCGGTGACACCAACATGGGATTAGAACCACAGTGGTATCGCAAGAGTCATGGTGGTGACTAGTGTATGAGAAGGCACTAGGTGGAGGCGGGCAGCCGGGGGCCACCCTGTGCCACGACCCCCCGGTGTGCCATGATAAGCAAATGGTAATTCTCTTGGGGGCTGAAATAACACACTCTTGTTGTGACAGTCGATGTGGGAAAAATTAGCAACCAACAAATCCATCCCCAGTATCATGTCGAACTCCTATATGTATAGAAGGGTAAGGTTCGCCAGGATGCTCTTCCCGTCGATTATAATCGGGCACTGCTCCACACCCTCGGTGGCTATCTCTATTTTTTGGAGTAGACTGGAGACTAGACAATGCCTCGATAGTGGCCCCACTGGTGCTCGAACTCTCCTTGCGAAATGCGCCGAGATAAAAGATCTTGTGGCCCCACTATCAAATAAGGTGTACGCCATCTCACCTAGGACACTCAAATTTCCTGCTACCCAACAACTCTATTAACGCAATGTAGATCTCAAGCAATGCATTCAATCACAATTTACTTGTTACTTTCTAATCACAACATGTAATAAGTATTGAAAGGCCGGTGTACCTGCTATAACCTCCTCCAATCTATCGCTGGCCTGCTCATGGGTAATAGCATATACCCTAGCTCGTCCCTGGGGCACAGGTGGCGGTGGGGGCAGGGGTCTGGGGGCCACACTGGCTGGTGGTCGTGTGGTAGCTGCCCGGTTAGGGCACCTCGCCTGTCCATGTCCTCGCTCTCCATAACTAAAGTAGTTCCTGTTATCAAAGAAGTTTGGATTGTCTATCGGACGTGGTCTATCTCCCTGTGGCTGCAGAATTGCGGGTCGGCAAGGTGGTATAGTCGGGGTCGGTGCCTGGGTCTCAATGTGACAAGCCCGCTTCTGCACTCCGTCTTGACGATCTATCTTGGGCTCCACCATCACCGCAGCATCCAACAGTGCGTCAAAACATCCGCCAAGCATCCCAATCAGCACCACCTGTAAGTACTTACATATAACATTCCAAGATCGAGGTTTCTTCAGCTAGGGGTTATCCATGGTTAAAGGGAACTATTTACCTGATAAGACTTGTGCAATCCATTCAGAAATCGAAGTTTTTTTAGTTGAGGGTTATTCATGGTCGTAGAGGAGTACTTGTCCAAGTGATGGAACCGAGAGTTATACTCCAATACAATTTCTCCCTCCTGCTGAGTGTAATGCTCGAAAGCCCACATCTGTTGTGTGCGCCAAGCGTAGGGTTTAAAGTAGTTACGGATGATCTCGCTGAATGCCTCCCACTTATGTGGGCCCTGCTATGTCAATCTTGGTGCAATGCTCCCCCACCAATCACGTGCCTTCCCCCAGATAAAACGTGGCCAGCTTCACCTTCAGTTCATCCGTCGTCTCGCACACCTCCATATTCTTCTCAACCTCAGTCAGCCAAATCTCAGCATTTTTCGGATCCTTGTCATCCCAGACGTAGCAGTCCTCATCCGGTGCATAGCCTCCTATAATGATCGTAGTCCACTTCGGGGTGTCACCCGACTCAGCTCCAGGTAATCTAAACAACTCTCAGAGGGTGAGGGCGGAATCACTCCAGATACTAATGCGGTCGCCAATGCCGTGAGCACACATAGTGTCTCCGCGCCTAGGGTAGAAGTTGGTGCCGGTGGGGCAAGTATGGGTGTCTCCCCTCGTGCTCTCGTCCTTGGTACAGCCCTAGGGAGTGAAGTAGGTGCAGTAGGAGTCTCCTCATCTCCAGAGCCTGTCGTAATGCGCGGTAACTCCTCAACTGCTGCCTGTGCTCGAGTCCTTCTTCTGCCCGCCATTCCCTGCAATCACAAAGTCGATTACTCATATTCAATCCATCAACCAATTAATTAAATCTATTTTCCACTTAAGTCGCCCAAGTACCACTCATCTTCCAACTAGGTTTTGGTAAACCTGGCTCCAATACTATTTGTAACGAACCCAATTTCGATTATTGATTCGTTATGACAGTATAGCAATTAAGCTATACCCGAGTCAATAAATTTGCCAATAATATCATAAATTTCATAATAAAACATAAATATTCATCATCCCAAAAAGTCATCCGACACACCGTAATAGTTTGGCACTAATTCGGAATAAAAATAAGTATGAATACCGCGCGAATACATTCACGCTTTTCTTCCTAGTAATAGTAAGTATTAATTAAGAGAAACATGTCTTGGCCTCAACTCCTATGTCTTCACTCCTCGTCGCCCTGTTCCGGCTCTGCAATACAATATTTATGTAGGGTGTGAGCTTCGAAAAGCTCAGTAGGGGGAGTCATCCTCTTAATATACACCAAATCAAATATATCACATAATCAAGTTAACATCCAATTAATCTGCTGAATTCCCTAAGTCCAGTATGAATTAATGTAGCACACATAATTTCGGTTATTCCTTTCAAGTACGTCACTTTTTATAAAAAAAGTCCTTTATCATATTCGATCGCATACGACATACACCGACCTTCATTCATTCACACGCAATTAAATCACGTAAAATCATTTCATATATTTTTAAATCATTATCTCCGTCAATGACCACGTCTTCATCGTCGAAGTTCATTTTCTGGCAGCACAACTATCCCTAGCAACATCACCAGACCCGACGCAAAACATCTCGCATATTTTCCCCTCTCTTGATTCTTCTGCATGCCGGAGTCGTTACCGGCAGCTGCAGCCGGACTCGCTACCCGCGAAGGTTGGGTCGAAGTCACTACGAGATTCTTGAGGAGGGCGTGTCGCACCAAATTGTTATGGCAGCAGCTCGCCGTATTTTTAGTCGCCCTGGAAGCATCCCTGGCATCCGACTCTCCTTTTTCTTCCATTTCCCGTCGGCGTAGATCAACGGCGTTACGTCGGGGGGTCAAATCTCCTCGTTCCGTTGCTTCTGCTCCGGACGAAACCTCTTGCTTGCACCAGTCGACCGCTCCCTGCAACCAGCCCATTCTGGGGCGACGGTATTTGACTCGGCAGTGGCAGCTCGCGACGGAACAGAGCAGGTCATTCCCATCTCGAGTTGATGTAACATTCAACCACCATATTCACAACGTCATGCAGAGTCATATAATGCATACAGGAAGAAACAGGGCAGACATAAAACAACCATGTTCGTCTCTGTTGGCCTTTATGTATTAATATTGATTAATTTGTTTAATTAATTTAACCTAAGTCCACTACCCACTAAGCCCACCTAATCCTCTATATAAAGCTACCATGGCCTAAAGGATTAGATACATTCTATTCTACTCATGCGTTGAGAACCAGAAACATAAGATTTCTCTGTTTGCGTCCTAATCATCCTCCGGGGAAGAGATTTGATTCGTGGATATCAAGAGACTTTTCATAGCCTCTTCCAACGGTGATTTCTACAGTCCGGGTGATTACGATCCGTCACGCTTCCGCAACAACGCAAAAGTATATTCGTTGTACTCGTTATTATTATATTCGTTCTATTATATTCGATACTGATCTACAAATCTCTCCAATGGGAGAAGAAAAACCTAGCGGGAAATCAAAGTAGCAAAAGTTTGTTAATGTTCTAACTCCCTCAAATCACTGTTCAAAGAACCTAATCCTACTTCCAAATCTTCGGCATAACTCATTTTCAAGAGTGATCAAACTCACTGCAGCACCAGTAATTTACCATTGATTGATCATTTCTTTTATGGTATTGGAGTTTTACGGTTTAACATAATGTATTTTCACCGTTTCAATACTCGTACACCAACAATATGACCGTGGATTAAAAGAAAGACAAAAATCTACCAATCATTGCAAATCCTGGACTTCGAGTCCATGACACAGATGAGTCAGGCATGGCCCTTGTCACGGTTCTCCTCAACACAAGAAACTACCGGTCTTGGTCCCGAGCCATGAGGATGACACTTAGAGCCAAGAGGAATATTGCTATAATAAAAGAAGATGTTGAGCCTCCTACAGATCAATCCTCTAGAGAATATCCAAATTGGAGAAGCATTGACCTCATGGTAACAAGCTGGATCAAAACTCTATTGATATGGGAGTTCTTGAATGCTTCCAATATACAAAAACTTCAATGAAAGAGCTATGGAGAGAACTGAGGGAACACTTAAGAAAACACAATGGTCCTACGGTTTTTTGGATAAGGCGGGAGATAGCCAATATTAAACATGACAATGACACTGTGACTATGTACTACTACCGACCCTTCAACTCAACACTTGAGTTGGATTCCCAATGGACAGAATTAGCAGAGATTCGTTCAATAGATACTACATGAATTGAGAAAGAGCCCAGTATCAACAACAATCTTTTCGATGTGTGACATGATCTTCCATCAAAGGCTTCTCATGAGCTTACCTCTCAATATGTCCCAGCTACGGTTGGTGACTTCACCTCGATGCATCTGAGGGTGACATCGAGGGACAAACCTCCCTTCTGCATGCAGAGGGCGGATGGAAGGGGTGATTTCGAAGACCACCTATTGCCTTCACTAGAAGTAAACTCTGAGATTGCTCGACTTATCCGAGCAGTCCCATAAAATGGCGATAGGGGCGCTCTTGTTTCTCTGTCTGTTCAGTCTTCAGATTATATACCAACATGCATACTGTTAAGGAAAGCAGCAATAATCCAGACACGGTTATGGAAGGCAGCAATCATCAAGATTAAGTCAAAGATATAGCAAGATATGACAAGTTGTATAGTCAAAGATATGGCATGATGTTTATGACTAAGTGTAGATATGTAGGGTAGGCAAATCTCTCACATTAAATAGACATATCGTCTATATAACGAAATGAGACATGTACAATACATAACTAACTCAATCAAGTCTTCCTCCATCTCTGTCTCACGTTTCTATCCTTCCAAACATTTCTCATCTCATTCTCTCACTGATTATTTCATGGTATTAGAGCGATTTTGCTCACGCAATTCATCGATCCTGGATTGAGTGTATAATTCAGAGATCCATACCTGTGAAATCTCGTTTGAAGTGTAGCCACTCGAGACAACTGCAACATCGTGTGGTGTTCATATTCACAGCAAACCAAGTTGGTTCATCTGCTTTGTGCAACAGCAACACTGTGTGGTGCTTCGTTTAGCAGCCTCCATAACAAGAATCAGTGTGTGATTCTGCTCATCCCCCCAGTCTGTTTATCAATCCACAACATCAATACTCTCCAATGGCCTTCTCCTACCCTAACCTATCTCAAATTGTCTCAGTTAAGCTCGATTCGAATAACTACTTATCTTGGATGTCCCAAATCGTACCTGCATTATGAAGCCACGATTTGATGCCTTTTGCTGACGGCACATTACCCTGTCCAGCAGCAACTCTCACAGAAACGACTGATGATGCCCAGAAGAATGGTCAAGATACTATCAATCCTGAATTTGTCGAATGGTGCTGAAGGACCAATTCGTATTGGCCCTAATCAACGGATCACTTTTGCCTGAAGTTCTTCTGGAGACATATGGTCTGACGAGCGCGTATGAAGTATGGGATAAGCTGTCACGGAAATTCTGTCCCAAAAATGCTTCCAGGATGTTACATCTGAAAAGGAAAATCCAGAACTTGAAACAGGGATCTCAAAATTGCAGTACCTTTCTCCAATCTGCCAAGCTCCTACGAGCAGAATTATCTGCAGTCGGCCAATTGATTACGGATGACGAGCTTATTGATTACGTTGCCAGCAGTCTATCCCCAACATTCCAAATGTTCGTACCTCACATATCCTTCGCTCGGAGACTCAGCAAATTAACGATGGAAGACTTCGAAGGAGAGCTTCTGACGTATGAATCGCTCGTCACCATTCTGCCATCTCCAGAACCCGATGCTGTTGCCCTATGGTCGACGAGCGACACCATAGATTACGGAGACCCGCATCAGTTTGCCTCTGGTAGAAGCGAAGGTCATGGAGGCCGTGGCCGATTTTCTGGGAACAATCGATATAACAGCTTTCGCGGCGAACAAAATCGATTCTCTGGCGGCGAAATTCGGTATTCCCAAACCTCGACGGGTGTTCG
>JAOYMZ010068782.1:0-12374 GCA_025802335.1 Pinguicula primuliflora
CTTGCACAGCTTGTTTATAATGATGAGGATGTAAAGAAAAGCTCTGAACTAAGAGTGTGGGAGTGTGTTTCTGATGAATTTGATTTAAACATTAGAAAAATTGGCCAGACGATTGGAAATGGATCGAAGCCCTTAGCCTATCTTCGAGAGGGTGTAGTTTATTCGTTAAAAAATAAGAAGTTCGTAATTGTCTTGGACGACGTTTGGAATGAGTATGCAAAAAGTGATCTGAGCAAATGATTCCTTTACAGTTTGGTGCACCTGGTAGCCGAGTCGTAGTTAATACCTGCAGCGATGGAGTGGTAGACAAAATTAGCCATCGTGTTGTTGCTTTTCATATGAACATATTGAGTGACGAAGCTCGCTTAGGTTTGCTAGCTTAATGTGCGGGAAGATTGTTCATTGACATCACCTAGTTGAAAGAAGTGAGAATGGAATTAGTACATAAATGCAGAGGTTTGCCTTTGGCAGCTAATACACTTGGTTCACTCCTTAGCTCACTTGGTTGCCTTTTGTGGCTAACTTGCCATATAGTAAAAATCTTAACTTTGTACGGAAAATGATATAGAGCACCACTTTTTGGCATCACTTGTTGATGTGTCAACACCCAATTATATGTAGGAAAATTTAGTCTTACACTTTTCTTCCAATTGAATTATGACACCTCACAAGTAGTGTAAGGGCGAGTCAAAATGTGATGCCAGATATCACCTTCTCACTTTGTCCTACGAGGGCCGCTATAAGGCACCACCTTGGCAGCAACAATTTCGCACCACATGGCCTCACATCAGCATTTTTTGGGTAAATTAATAAAAAAAATTAGTTTTGAGAAATATGGACCACCAAATACCTAAATTTACCTTAATTCCCCTTTTTCCTCTTAGCATCTATGCTTTCACTATATATGATTATAATCTTGTACAATTTCTTCTCTCAATAATCATATTCGAGTATGTTTTTAACATTTATTTTTGGTTTTGGATTCACGTTGCATGCAGTGTCTTTCGAGTTGGCTACATGATCAACAATTGAAATTGCATGAGTGACTTTTATGCGGTTGATCAACCTCCACAGGTGCATCAAACATGACAAATAAATTTGCTACCAACAGTTCAATCCATTCATTACATAACCTTCAATATTAACATTCAACAATAGGATCATCAATACAAAGGCATAAACATGCAACAACGGGTTATTGAGGTAGTTATATAACTACATAATTTTACACATAGTTATCCACGCATTTCTAATTCCGGCCACCATCGCCGTTTGTACGTAGAATTAGACACATTGATAAAAAAAACAATACTCATGAGGTCAAAAACTCCATGCACAGGTGTGATTCCGACAACTACATAATTTTACACATATTTGTCCACCTATTTCCAATTCCGGCCACCATCGTCGTTTGCACGTAGAATAAATATTTTTTTATAAAATCACACAGGTAATAACAACATAATTTTTTATCCGATTATTCTAAAATTGTTTATCATTACTACTGCTGTAATCTAGTGGTATTTTGCTTAATAACTGGCCCGGTATATGAACAATGCGACTAAAATTATGTAAATTTTATTATGTACTTCGCATTAAATTATGTATACATTTTCTAAATTTGTAGTTGAATTTTTATTTGTTTTTTCTTTTTAGTTGTTAGGAATTGTATAAGTATAACGCAATACTTGTTTTCTTGTATGCTTTTTTTCATGTTTGCTCACACAAGGATTACATCTTGAAGCGTTCCGTTTGCTTAGTCCTGCTACTTTGTGTGAGTAAATTAATTGGTCAGCAAGAATCAATTTTCCTAATAAAACTTTGCAATTATTTTGTTTCTTTATTGAAAATTTTTATTTGCTTCGTATGCTAAGTTGATGATAATGAATTAATGATAATCATTAATTCATTATCAATATTTCTTCTAAATAGTGTTTGGTGATGATTTTCACTTTTTTTCCCTTATTATTGGCCGTGCATATTTTGTATTGATAAGTTGTTTCTCTTCTCCCTATGCCTCTAAACTATGGTGTTTATATGCTGCCAATATGGAATTGGGTGGTGCAGGCAATATGGGAATTCATTTGGCTAACTTAACCGAAGAGTTGAGGTATATAGTATCTATTTTTGATGATGCGGAGGAGAAACAATATATAAATGGGCCTATAAACGAATGGTTCACGGATCTGAAAGTATTACTCATTGAATTGGATGATCTATTGGATGAGATTACATATACTATTCAGAGACGTGGAAGGAGTTTTTTCCGAAAAAAAAAATATAGGTGCTTTCTTTTATGAACCAATCATGATTTAGAAAATAAAGAAATTCACGGTCAGATTAGGTGAGGTGGCCAAGAGGAGACATGAGTATCTATCGTATGAATATGGAGGACGTTCAAGACATTGGCTACTGATGTTGTAGTACATGTATATGATACAGCTAGCAGAGATGAAGAAAAAACAGAAATAGTGAACGTGTTGCTTGGACCTCATGATCATGTTCCTTTAGTAATTTCAATCAGTGGAATGGGTGGTGTTGGAAAAACTACACTTGCACAGCTAGTTTATAATGATGAGGATGTAAAGGAAAGCTTTGAACTAAGAGTGTGGGTGTGTGTTTCTGATGAATTTGATTTAATCATTCAAAAAATCAACCAGGCAATTGGAAATGGATCGTATCCCTTGGCCTATCTTCTACAAGGTGTAGTTGGTGCACTTATAAATAAAAAGTTCCTAATCGTCTTGGATGACGTTTGGAATGAGGATGCCAAAAAATGGTTCGAACTAATGATTCCTTTACGGTTTGGTGCACTTGGCAGCCGATTGTAGTTACTACCCGTAGCCATGGTGTGGTAGACAAAATCCGCCATCGTGTTGTTGCTTTTCATATGAACATATTGAGTGACGAAGCTTGCGCAGGTTTGCTAGCTAAATGTGCTAGAAGATCGTTCCTCGACAACGCCGAGTTGAAAGATGTGAGAATGGAATTAGTACATAAATGCAGAGGTTTGCCTTTGGCAGCTAGTACACTTGGTTCACTCCTTAGCTCACTTGGTTGCCTTTTGTGGCTATCTTGTAATATAGCAAAATCTTAACTTTGTTCAGAAAATGATATAGAGCACCACATTTTGGTACCACTTGTTGTCAGCACCAAATTGTATGTTGGAAAATTCCGTATTACATTTCATCCTACACTCCTACATTAATAATTCATTCAATTGAATTATGACATCTCACAGTAGTGTAAGGGTGAGTCATGAAGTGATGCCCTATATCACCTTCTCACATTGTTCTACGAGGGCTGTTATAAGCACCTTGGCAGCACTAATTCAGCACCACCTAGCGCCACATCAGCATTTTTTTGGATAAATTAATAAAATAGTTAGTTCTGGGAAATCTGGACCACCAAATGCTTGAATTTACCTTAATTCCCCTCTGGCCTCTTAGCATCTATGCTTTCACTGAATACGATCATAACCTTGTACAATTTCTTCTCTCAATGATCATCTCCGAGTAAGTTTGTTAACATTTACTTGTCATTTTGGATTCACGTTGCATTCAGTGTCTTTCGAGTTGGCTACGTGATCAACAAATATAATTGCATGACTAACTTTTGTGCGCTTGATCAACTTCCACAGGTGCATCAAACATAGGAAATAAATTTACTACGAACAATTCAATCCATTCATTACATAACCTTCAATATGAACATGCAACAATAGGATCATCAATACAAAAGCATAAACATGCAACAACGGTTTATTGAGGTAGCTATACAACTACATCATTTTAAATATATTTATTAACGCATTTCCAATTCCGGCAACCATCGTCGTTTGCACGTAGAATAAATATTTTTAAAAAATCTTGCGGTTAATAAGATTTTAATTTTTGATCCGATTTTTCTAAAATTGATTATCATTACTACAGCTGTAATCTAGTGTTATTTTTCTTAATAACCGGCACGGCCTATGCACATTGCGAATAAAATTATGAAAATTTTATTGTGTACTTCGAATAAAATTATGTGGAGTCTCCTTCTTGTCCCCAGTATTTGTGTCCCGAGCAGCTCTTTATATACCCATCAACCGATCGCGGCCATTGATATTGACATATGACGGCTACGATTAAACCAACATTTACTGCAATATTTTTTATTAAAAAGGTTGGTTTAATCTCTGCCGTCGAATCTCAATATCGACGGTCGCGATCTGTTACTTTGGTATATAAGGCACCTGCTGGGGACACATCTGCTGGGAACAAGAAGATTACTCAAATTATGTATACATTTTGAAGTTGTAGTTGAATTTTTTATTTATTTTTTTGTTTTTAGTTGACAGGAATTATATAAGTATAACGCAATAGTTCTTTTCTTGTATGCTTATTTTCATATTTGCTCAGCCATGGATTCTATCTTGAAGTGTTTCGTTTGCTTAATTCTGCTACCGTGTGTGAGTAAATTGACTTGTCAGCAAGAATCAGTTTTCCTAATAAAATTTTGCAATTATTTTGTTTCTTCATTGAAAATTTATCGTTTTTGCTTCGGATGCTAAGTTGATGATAATGAATTAATGATAATATCCTATCAATATTTCTTCTGAAAAGTGGATGATTATGATTTTCTCTTTTTTTCCCTTATTGTTGGCTGTGCATATTTCGTTTTGATAAGTTGTTTCTTTCACTCCTATATCTCTAAACTATGGTGTTTACATGCTCGCCAGTATGAAATTGGGTGGTGTAGGTAATAAGGGAAGTCATTTGGCTAAATTAACTGAAGAGTTAAAGTATATAGTATATGTTATAGATGATGCGGAGGAGAAACAATATATAAATGGGCCTATAAACGAATGGTTGAGGGATCTGAAAGTATTACTTATTGAATTGAATGATCTATTGGATGAGATTACAAATACAGAATACTATTCAGAGACGTGAAAGGAGTTTTTTCCAAAAAAAAATATAGATGTTTCTTTTCTGATCCAATCATGATTTATAAAATAATGAAATTCATGGTCAGATTAGGCGAGGTAGCCAAGAGGAGACGCGAGTATCTATCGAATCAATTTGGAGGATGTTCAAGACATTAGCTACCGATGTTGTAGTACATGTATCCGATACAGTTAGCAGAGTTGAAGAAAAACAGAAATAGTGAACGTGTTGCTTGGACCTCATGATCATGTTCCTTTAGTAATTTCAATCAGTGGAATGGGTGGTGTTGGAAAAACATCACTTGCACAGCTTGTTTATAATGATGAGGATGTAAATGAAAGCTTTGAACTAAGAGTGTAGGTGTGTGTTATTAATGAATTTGATTTAATCATTCAAAAAATTGGCAAGGCAATTGAAAATGGATCGAAACCCTTAGCCTATCTTCGAGAGGGTGTAGTTGTTGCATTAAAAAATAAGAAGTTCCTAATTGTTTTGGATGACGTTTGGAATGAGGATTCCAAAAATTGGTCCGAACTTATGATTCCTTTATGGTTTGGTGCACCTGGCAGCCGAGTCGTAATTACTACCCGCAGCCATGGAGTGGTAGACAAAATCGGCCATCGTGTTGTTGCTTTTTATATGAACATATTGAGTGACGAAGCTTGCGCAGGTTTACTAGCTTAATGTGCTGGAAGATTGTTCCTTGACAACACCGAGTTGAAAGAAGTGAGAATGGAATTAGTACTTAAATGCAGAGATTTGCCTTTGGCAGCTAGTACACTTGGTTCACTCCTTAGCTCACTTGGTTGCCTTTTGTCGCTATCTTGTCATGTAGTAAAAATCTTAACTTTGTTCGGAAAATGATATAGAGCACCAATTTTTGGCACCACTTGTTGATGTGTCAGTACCCAATTGTATGTTGGAAAATTCAAACTTACATTTCATCCTACAGTCCAACATTTCATTCAACTGAATTATGACACCTTAGAAGTAGTGTGGGGGTAGGTCAAAAGGCGATGCCCGATATCACCTTCTCGCTTTGTCCTACGAGGGACGCTATATGGCACCACCTTGGCTATACCAATTTCGCACCACCTAGTGCCACATCAGCATTTTTTGGCAAAATTAATAAAATAGTTAGTTCTAAGAAATATGGACCACAAAATGCCGGAATTTACCTTAATTCCCTTCTTACCTAGGCATGTATGCTTACTAAATATGATCATAATCTTGTACAATTTCTTCTCTCAATGATCATCTTCAAGTAAGTTTTTTTACATTTATCTGTGATTTTGGATTCACGTTGCATGCAGTGTCTTTCGAGTTGGCTACGTGATCAACAGTTTAAATTGCATGACTGACTTTCGTGCGCTTGATCAACTTCCACAGGTGCATCAAACATAGCAAATAAATTTGTTACGAACAATTCAATCCATTCATTACATAACCTTCAATATGAACATGCAACAATAGGATCATCAATACAAAAGCATGAACATGCAACAACGGGTTATTAAGGTAGCTATACAATTACATAATTTTACACACATTTATTCACGCATTTCCAATTCCAGTCACTATCATCGTTTTCATGTAGAATAAATATATTTTAAAAAATCTTGCGAGTAATAAGAATATAATTTTTTATCCAATTTTTCTAAAATTGATTATCATTACTATTGTAGTAATATAGTGGTATTTTGCTTAATAACCGGCCCGACCTATGCACATTGCGAATAAAATTATGTAAATTTTATTATGTACTTCGAATTAAATTTTGTATACATTTTGTAAATTTGTAGTTGAATTTTTTATTTGTTTTTTCTATTTAGTTGACAGGAATTGTATAAGTATAACGCAATACTTGTTTTCTCGTATGCTTATTTTCATATTTGCTCTGACAAGGATTGCATCCTGAAGTGTCCTGTTTGCTTAATTCTGCTACTTTGTGTGAGTAAATTAATTGGTCAGCAAGAATCGGTTTTCCTAATAAAACTTTGCACGTATTTTGTTTCCTCATTGAAAATTTTTAATCACTTCGAATGCTAAGTTGATGATAATGAATTAATGATAATCTCCTATCGATATTTCTTCTGAAAAGTGGATGCTGATGATTTTCTCTTTTTCCCTTATTGTTGGCTGTGCATATTTTGTTTTGATAAGTTGTTTCTCTCATCCCCATACCTCTAAACTGTGGTGTTTATATGCTCGCAATATGGAATTGGGTGGTGCAGGCAATATGGGAAGTCATTTGGCTAAATTAACTGAAGAGCTGAGGTATATAGTATGAGTAGTGCTACCTGTTCCTACAAATATTCCAGAATTATAGGGACAGGTAGTTAAATTAAGTATTGTAGTCAGATGTTGTCATTTTAGTTCTACTGTCTCCTGTATTATCTTTCCTTTTATCCATTGCAGAATTCTTGATTCTCCCCCACGTTCCCCTTTCATCTCCAAACATCTTGACATCTTCTTTTGTGGGTTTTATTATTTTATTTTATTATATATTAATTTAAATTTAAATTTTATTTACTATTATTATTAAAATTGAATTTATCTGAAAACCGACAACCGTTAAACTAAACGGACGTTATTATAATTATCAGTGCGTCGTGTGGTTCGATCAGAGATGTCAGTTGATATAGTTTCGACATACTTTATTAAAAATAACAATTAATATTACGGCGATATCGTCGACGAAAAACTAAAATCCGACATGATGAACCAAAACTCTAAAAATTCTAAATGCTAAAGTTTATTTAACGATAATTAATATTACGGAGGCTTCGCCGCAAAAAAACTAATATCCTAAATGATAAACCCAAATTCTATTAATCATAAATGCTAAACTTTATTTAAAAATTATAATTAATATTACGGCGGCAAAGCCGGCGAAGAACTAAAACCCTAAATAATAAACTCAAAACTCTATAGATCCTAAATGCTAAACTTTATTTAACGATGATTAATATTACGGTGGCTTCGCCGCCAAAAAACTAAAACCCTAAATAATGAGTCAAAACTCCATTAATTCTAAATGCTAAACTTTATTTAAAGATAACAATCAATATTAAGACGTCTTCGTCGCCGAAAAACTAGAAAACTTAAATATTATAAATACTAAATTTTATTAAATCCTAGACCTTATTAAAATATATCATTTAGTAATATTAATTTTAATATTTGTGTCTTACAATAAAGCCCCATCATTCTCTAATTATTATTAATTAATTATTAAGTTTGTATGGATGAGTTTGGGACAAAATGTAGGGACATGTAACATTATTCATATAGTATCTGTTATTGATGATGCGGTGGAAAAACAGTATACAAATGGGCCTGTAAACGAATGGTTGAGGGATCAGAAAGTGTTACTCATTGAATTGGATGATCTATTGGATGAGATTACAATTACTATTCAAAAAGGTGGAAGGAGTTTTTTCCCAAAAAAAAATATAGGTGCTTTCTTTTCTGATCCAATCATAACCAAACCAAACATACCAGTAAATCCTGCCCTTAGGTTGAATCTGGGGAGGGTAAGATGTACGCAATCATATCCCAACCCCTCAACATGATGGGGAGATTGTTTCCATGGAGAAACAATCATGAGTTATAAAAATAGAAATTCATGGTCAGATTAGGCGAGATTGCCAAGTGCATACGCGAGTATCTATCGAATGAATATCGAGGATGTTCAAGACATTGGCTACCAATGTTGTAGTACATGTATTTGATACAGTTAGTATTGATGAAGAAAAAACAGAAATAGTGAACGTGTTGCTTGGACCTCATGATCATGTTCCTTTAGTAATTTCAATTAGTGGAATGGGTGGTGTTGGAAAAACTACACTTGCACAGCTTGTTTAAAATGATGAGGAATGAGGATGTAAAGGAAAGTTTTGAACTAAGAGTATGGTTGTTTGTTTCTGATGAATTTGACTTAATCATTCAAAAAATTGGCCAGGCGATTGGAAATGAATCGAAGCCCTTATCCTATCTTCGAGAGGGTGTAGCTGATGCGTTAAAAAATAAAAAGGTCCTAATTGTCTTGTATGACGTTTGGAATGATGATGCCAAAAAGTGGTCCGAACTAATGAGTTGCCTACGTGATCAACAGTTGAAATTGCATGACTGACTTTTGTGCGTTTGATCAACTTCCACAGGTGCATCAAACATAGCAAATAAATTTACTACGAACAGTTCAATCCATTCATTACATAACCTTCAATATGAGCATCCAACAATAGGACCATCAATACAAAAGCATAAACATGCAGCAACGGGTTATTGAGGTAGCTATATAACCACACAATTTTACACATATTGTTCCAAACATTTTCCATTCCAGCCATCATCGTCTTTTGCACGTAGAATTAGACACATTGATAAAAAAACTATACTCAGGAGGTCAAGAACTCCACGTACTGGAGTGATTCCGGCATCTGTCACTGCAAATTTCTAAACCCTAATTTGAGATTTCTTAACCCAATAAACAAAAAGCGCAACGAAATTATTGAAAACCAGTGTGCTAGAACCATGCTAGATCATGGGAATTTTGATCTATTCTGTGGGCTTTTTATTGATTGTTTCAATTTCGCCTGCAAGCCATGACAATGGCTATAATTGAAACGATATATATAAATATGTGTAAAAATATATAAGCATACAGTTTACGCCCGGGTTAACATAAATGCATGCGATCAATGCGAACAGATGAAACGAAATGTAGATAGAGCATCAGATCATTACCTATGTGTGCCGCGTCAACCACGCTCTTGATCGAGTGTGGATTTGTATGTCTGGATTTAGGGGTGGAGAAATTATGGTTCGTTGAATGACAAATTTTATTCCAAATCAAAAATTATAATCGATGACAGAGCGACTTAATATTGCATAAGTTGATGGTAATAGTTTAGAAAAGATAGCGGGATTATTTTTGTATATATACAAGGGTATCGAACCCTAGACATCCACATTGAGAGGTGCTCACCTCATCAGTTGAGCTATTTGGATTCGATAGGAGGATAACTCGCACAATTCACAATTTAGAAAGAAAAAAAAGCATACATTGAAAAATGGTCACAATCCATATATTTTTTAAAAAATCTCGTCGGTATCAAAATTATAATTTTGTTTCCGATTTTTCTAAAATTGACTCATTGCAATAGCTATAATCTAGTGTTATTTTGTTTAATAACCGGCCTGGTCCATGAACAGTGCGAATAAAATTATGTAAATTTTATTACGTACTTCGAATTAAATTATGTATACATTGTGTAAATTTGTAGTTGAATTTTTTATTTTTTTTATTTTTAGTTGTCAGGAATTGTATAAGTATAACGCAATACTTGTTTTCTTGTATACTTATTTTCATGTTTGCTCAGATAAAGATGGCATCT
The DNA here is from genome assembly GCA_025802335.1 of Pinguicula primuliflora. Lineage (NCBI taxonomy): Eukaryota > Viridiplantae > Streptophyta > Magnoliopsida > Lamiales > Lentibulariaceae > Pinguicula > Pinguicula primuliflora. Next base: position 10,331 of record JAOYMZ010068782.1, read on the forward strand.
TGAAGCGTTCCGTTTGCTTAATCCTGTTACTTTGTGTGAGTAAATTAACTGGTCAGCAAGAATCAGTTTTCTTAATAAAACTTTGCTATTATTTTGTTTCTTCATTGAAAATTTGTCGTTTTTGCTTCGGATGCTAAGTTGATGATAATAAATTAATGATATTCTCCTATTAATATTTCTTCTAAATAGTGGATGATGATGTTTTTCTCCTTTTTTTCCCTTATTATTGGTTGTGCATATTTTGTTTTGATGAGTTGTTTCTCAAATCTCTATACCTCTAAACTGTGATGTTTATATGCTCGCCAGTATGTAATTGGGTGGTGCAAGCAATATGGGAAGTCATTTGGCTAAATTAACTGAAGAATTGAGGTATATAGTATCTATTATTAATGATGCAGAGGAGAAACAGTGTACAAATGGGTCTGTAAAGAAATGGTTGGGGGGTCTGAAAGTATTACTCATTGAATTGAATGATCTATTGAATGAGATTACAAACACTATTCAGAGACGAGGAAGGAGTTTTTTCCAAAAAAATATATAGATGCTTTGTTTTCTAATCCAATCATGATTTATAAGATAAAGAAATTCATGGTCAGATTAGATGAGGTAGCCAAGAAGAGACGCACGTATCTATCGAATGAATATGGAGTACATTTTAGACATTGGCTACCGGTGTTGTAGTACATGTATCTGATACAGTTAGCAGAGATAAAGAAAAAACATAAATAGTGAACGTGTTGTTTGGACCTCATGATCATGTTCCTTTAGAAATATCAGTCAATGGAATGTGTGGTGTTGTAAAAACTACACTTGCGCACCTTATTTATAATGATGAGAGTGTAAAGGAAAGCTTTGAACTAAGAGTGTGGGTGTGTGTTTCTGATGAATTTGATTCAATCATTCAAAATATTTACCAGGCGATTGGAAATGGATCGAAGCCCTTAGCCTATCTTCGACAGGGTGTAGTTGATGCGTTAAAAAATAAGGAGTTCCTAATAGTCTTGGATGACTTTTGGAATGAGGATGCCAAAAAGTGGTTTGAACTAATGATTGCTTTATGGTTTGGTACACCTGGTAGACGAGTCGTAGTTACGACCCGTAGCCATAAGGTGGTAGACAAAATCGGCCATCGTGTTGTTGCTTTTCATATGAACATATTGAGTGACGAAGCTTGCGCATGTTTGCTAGCTAAATGTGCTGGAAGATCATCCCTTAACAACACCGAGTTGAAAGAAGTGGGGATAGAATTAGTACATAAATGTAGAGATTTGCCTTTGGCAGATAGTACACTTGGTTCACTCCTTAGCTCACTTGGTTGCCTTTTGTGGCTATCTTGTCATGTAGCAAAAATCTTAACTTTGTTTGGAAAATGATATAGAGCACCAATTGTTTATGTGTTAGCACCTAATTGTATGTTTGAAAATTCAGTCTTACATTTCATCCTACACTTCAATATTTCAACCAATTAAATTATGACACCTCATAAGTAGTTTAAGGATGAGTCAAAAAGTATGTCCTATGTCGCCTTCTCACTATGTCCTACGCTATAAGGCACCACCTTACTAGCACCAATTTTGCACCACCTAGCATCACATCAATATTTTTTGTAATAAATTAATAAAATTGGTAGCAGAGGGAGAGCAAAGTGGGATCACCCTCCTACTCCACCCTCTTCTACATGTGCTCTTCCATTTTACTTATTTCTTGTATTTGTTATATTTGAACCGAAATTTCATATAGTAAATACCCAGTATTTTTTTTTTGGATAAAATCTATAAATCTTACTATTTTATACTTTAAAATTAATATTATGGTGATTTCACCGATGTAAAAATATAAAATTTAATCCTATAAATCTATGGGTTAAATGTTGTAAACATTAACCCATATAAATCGTAAAACTCATGAACTTACTATTTTTATTTATAAAACTAATATTACGACAGCTTCGCCACAAAAAAATAATAATCTAAAATTATATCCTATAAACCGTAAGTGTTAAATGCTATAAACCATATAATTGTAAATTTTACAAACCATAAAC